>VZSC01012634.1:369995-392453 GCA_013398225.1 Steatornis caripensis | reverse complement strand
GGGGGGGGGGGGGGGGTGCAGGAGCATGGTGTGTGTTTGTTTGGGATTGGTTTTTTTAAATGAACAGTAAAATTGTTCATTTAAAAGAAGTTTAACTTAGGAATTTTTTTATGGTAGGAAATGCAAAAACTGCCAACCGTAGACAGGGATAATAAAATAACATTTAGTATAAACTGGTGTTAGCATTATTGATCAATATTGCTTCTAGCATGTGATCTGAGGGAGACAGAGGCGCACCCTGTAACGCTTCTATTAGAACATAGTTTCTCAGTGTTTTTGCAAACTTTCACATAAAACATTTAAGTTACGTCAAGTGTTTGGCTGCTTGTGAGCAGGACAGATGCACTAACTGCTGCTTATTTACTGACCTGGTGTTTAAGGCCCCCTGGAGTTTGTTTGAAAAGTTAAGAGATTTTCACAGTAAAGGTGCCATTTCTGAAATTTAAAGTGCTCTTTTCACCAGGAGATAAGTTCTCTCTGATTAAGTCAGTAATTCTTACTAAGCCATGTTTATAGAGGCTATAAACAATGGGTTCAGTGTGCTTGTTAAACCAGCTTTCCATACCTCTCCACTCTTTTAAAAAGAGACATTTAAAATAAAAGGCAGGTGTAGATGTTAGTGCAACTTGATGGTTTTTAGATGATTAATTATGGCTACAAGTAATTTGGTAAGGATGGTTAAGAAGGGTTTGCAGTAGCGATATGTGATGCACGTTTTCACTGGGTCACTTCTTTTGACTCAACGAATCCCTAGTCTGTAGTAAAATCAGATAAGGAAACTGTAATGTTCATATTTCCTCTTGTTCTTTGCTTCGCCAAGTTTTTTTTTTTTCGGCAAAATATGAACATACTGAATATAGTCGGTTCTGTTTAATAGGTATCACTTTATTTGTAAAGTTTTGTTTAGATCTTCAGGAAGTTGTGAAATACAGAATGCGCCCGTATATGGCTTAGTGGCTGTCGCTTTGTACTTTGAGGAAAATTAGGACAACGTGCAAACTGTACCTGTGAAAATGATCTACATGTAGTTGTGATTCAGAGACCAATGGGATTTAAGGGGAGAAATGCAGTTAGATGCTGGGAATTTTTACCAAAATTCCAACAAGAGAGTAAATACTTCTATTTCTAGGTCATTTGGGCTGATAGGTACTGCATTTAGTCAAAGAACTGTGTGGTTATTTCACAAAAGCCCAATAATGACTTTATCAGAAATTATAGTGAGAGAAAAGATGATAAAAACAGATGATTAAGATGAACTGGCCCGGCGGCGTTTCTCTAGGATAAGCCACAATTGGACCATTGAAAAATTGTATTTTTCCAAATGCATTGCAAGACAGATGCTATAAATCAAGTTAGTCTCAAGTGTTCTATTAAATTTGAAGGTTTTTCTCCAGGGGAATCCACCGTCTTCATACAAATGTTGAGAAGTTTTAAAGTAAGGTTGTGCTCTTCCCAGTGTAAACGTGTAGCACAGCAGAGTTTAATATTAGCCTTTCTTTCAGATACAATTATTTCTGGGCCATGTATGGAGAGGATTACATTGATCAGCATTTATAGTCCTTGCACCAGGAGCAACATCCTTTTGTACCATACTCCTCGGCAGGTAGCCGCTTGTCACAAGCATATTCCTTGCTACAGAAAACGCCAACATTTTGCTGAAGGGAAGCTGCAGATTCGTCACCAAAGTTACAAAAACACCCATTGACAAGTTCAAGCACGTGTTTGTTGCTGCTTCGTCAGGAATCAAGAGAAGGTTTTAATTCCTTCTGTCTTGTCCTGCTAGCACTCGATTTTGACAAGCTTCTGGCTTTGGTTAAGTCCTTTGCAAGACCTTTTTGTTGGAGCTTTTTAGACTCCTCTGAGTATAAGTGAGATTTTTAATTTTCTGAAACAGGAAGGAGCAAATCAGTTTGTCTGGTGCTTCCGGACTCCTAGAAGGAGCAAGACTCCTGGATTGCTTTAGAGTTTATCAGATGCAGCCAACAGAGTGACCTTTGGTTCCTGAAACGTAGAGGAAAGTACCTGGTTTGTCATGCAGTACTTGCGCTTTCTGTATGGAAAGCATTAAATGTAATATTCTTCCGTTTAAGTTAAAGAAATTTCTCATGGAAGACCTAAACTGAAATGTCTACAAAGTGTTTTTAATAGTTGTTGGCTTTTTTTTCCCCGCTAAGTACACAGCAGTTTTCTTTATAGACAGAGGACTGAGCCTTGAAAACTGAAGGTAATTATTTAGATGCCTAAGGCTCAACTTTGCCATTGTTTTAGAGCTTTAATTCCTTTCTTTTAGAGGAAACAATTCCCCCCACCTCACAAAACCCTAATTAAAAATGGAGTATGGTTTTGTTCATTTTCCTCTTCAGTAACTTGCGTTTGGCCCCTCACATAGGTATGTAGGTACTTAAATGTTTGTTTACAGTGTCACTGGGAAATTTCCTTCATTACCATATTCTGTAGTTCCACTTCTTCTCATTTTGAATTTTCAAAGCTTTATTTGATGAGGTCTTACATATGTATGACTAGTCGGTCAAAAAAAGAAAAAGGATTCAATTGTCCTGTTGGTGGAAAAAGTGTTGAAATAAATATTTAAACGCTGCACTGTTCCGTAACAGTGATTCGCTTACTGTTGTTTAAGCAGGGAAATAAAGTCTGACAATGTTTAAATTTGCTTAGATCACCAATGCCTTTAGACACTTAAAGTCAAAGGTACTAATAATCGTTCTGTTGAGAAATCGGTTTTGCTTTTCTTTTGTATGTCCGTGTACTGTTACCAATGACGTAAACCCTCAAAGTAGATCAGAGACGCTTCTTTCAATTCACGGGAACAGGATAAAGTTTAGACCTGCTGAACACTAAAAGACCAGGGTACTGTGGAGTTATTTTTCTCTTAGCTTTTTTTTCATTTTAATTATTTATTAACCTCTGGTAGTGTCCATTTTACTTAAATACAGTTGTAAACTTGTCTCTACTGGAGTTCCAAAATTCAAGCTGGAATTTGGAAACCAGTTCCCATCCCTGACTTACGGCAACTCTTAACTCCTAGATAAGCCTCTATTTATTGTTATTTAAATTAACTTCTAAATATAAAAAGATATACTTGAAATCTTGACTCAGATGGAAACTGCTAAATGTGCAAATGGGATACCAGAATTAAGACAAACATTAGCCGAGGTGATCGAAATAAATCTTTGCTTGCATAATCACAAACACTAACACTCCGGTTTCAAAAATTTCAGTACGCACAAAGTTAAGAACTTCCCTCTGCAAATTGGAGGTTAATTTTTCAGCATTGTAAAGTGTGAATAAGTGAAACAAATGATGACAGAAAGACAGCATTGTTGGTTGTTCTTAAAATGCTTGAAGTTTTGTAATGCCGTGATGTTATGCCATCACTTGTGTCCTTTATGCGTAGGATTTAACTCTTTGTATTTATGTTTTCCTTTCCTTTTTCTTGAATTTGCTCATATTTAGAAAGTAAGAAACATGGCCCTGGAAGATGTAGTGATTCTTAATGTGGACACCAACACACTGGAAACCCCCTTTGATGACCTTCAGAGCCTTCCTAATGATGTGGTATGTATGAAATGCTTTATTCAACTGTTCCATTACTTAAAAGTGTAAATTGTTTTGACCTGTTTGGTTTGTAACTGAGATCTCTCATTGTGTTACTCTTGTTATTGTAAGTAAACTGCTTTACCTCAATTCTTTCCTGTTTTGAAGTGTTAAGCAATGCTTGTTAGAATATTTGCAGACATAATTTTAAGCCTCCTAATGAAAATTAGCTAATGCTTACATAAGCTAGAAATGCTGCAGCAACCCAATTTCAGTTTTGGAACGGCACGATCAAGTTTCAGGTCATCTAAAGAGTTAGTATTTTATGGGTGAAAAAGACAAAAACACGCAGCTTATGGTACATCTGAACAGGAAACAAAACTTCAAACTTCTTTCTTCATGGTGTGAGAAAGTACTACTATTTTAAACCATCTTTATCCATCCCTTTTTCGGGGGGGTGGGGTGGGATGGGGAACCAAACCATCCTGCATTTTTACGTAACTTCTGTTTCCAAATGAAATTGTGTGGTTTTTTTCCTGTGACTTCATCCAAGTGTGCTTTAATGAACTTTGTGCGTTTTATATCCTGACTTACGAAACGGACTACTTCAGTTCTACCACTGCTCAGTGCATGTAATTCAGAACTTACTTTCTTTCTCATTCAAACTTTTTATTGGTTATTTATTTTTTAATCACTTTATAGAAATGCTGTATGAATATTTGCTCTTTCTCTTTAATGGGACAAAAATACATCCAGCTTGCTATGTGCTGCTGTGATCATCTTCACTAAAGAAGCTGAGAGGGAAGAGCAGTGAAGTGAGAGTGTAAGAAGCTATTTTTAAGTCAGAGGGTGACTGTTTAGTAGAAAACGGCAGGGGAAAATCTGGATTTCTTTTCCAAGTTGAAAATATTGTGCTGACAGTTAGATCTATACCTTTTTATGTGTAGTTGAGAAATAAAATTGATATGCCGGGAGCTCAATATAAGCCGGTCTGTTTGAGAAAAATCTCAAGTAATGGTGAATACCCAGTGCCTCCTACTGTGACATCCCGTCATTCCTCTGTGATCTGTGGTGTGATCCATTCTTCGAAAACAGCGAGCTCTGGATGAAAGGTCCATCTTGATTGTGAACATTTTGGCTTTAGTCAAGCATTTAGTCTATAAAAGTTACTTCCATGAATTTTTCTGGCTTTATATAATTTTTTCATTTTGATTTCACTCCCAGCATCCAAATCTGCCAGCTGGGCATCGCTCATGCCATTATCCGCAACCTGGGGAATGACAGACTTGTAAATTCCATGGAATTATGTAAGAAATGTCTGGATGCAGCGAGTGCGGGGCCTCAAACATGTATATGATTTGTCAACAATCAAGTATTATATTAGATTTTATGAGACTTCATTAAAGGAGCTGTTGTAGGCGCACTGTAGAACATCAGAAGAGACTTCACCAATAAACACAGAACTTCAAGCTTTGGAATGTAATAAATTTTAAGAGACTTCCTTCCTTTCATTATTTACTTTTACTTCACTTTTATAACAGTAGAGAGTTGTGTTTTATTAGTTCAGATTTCTTGATTCAGTTTTCCACAGGTCTATTTAAAAGCTACATTTTATCTTGGAGGATGTTTGGAGCATAACAGAGGAAGTGCTGCCAGCAAATTCAATTAACTGGCATGGCTCACAAATAGCGTACATGGTGTATTTTTTTTTTTTCACAACTGCTATATAAATACAGCTGGGATTAATATTTGTTGCAACAAAGGCTTAACTTGAATAGTGTTGCGTTGTGTAATTAATGTTTGGGATTAGTGTTTATGTCTTATTTAGCTTTGTTTCATTATTTTAGTTACCTAGATAATGAAGTATTCTCCTCTAGGTCTTTTCCTTTCCTGCAGACTGCTTAATATTTGGCTTTGACCACTAGAGAGCAGCTGCTCTTCTTTGCAAGAATTGAATTTCTGTCAGTTCTTTCATGCATCATGTGTTTGGAACTGTAAGTGGATCAAGTTGTTCATCTCAGCAGGGAGACTCCAAAGCCAATCCATTATACTTTTTTCTTCTTTTTTTTTTTTTTCTTTTGCTTCCCCGGAAGGATGGGGAGATTCTGGGAGTGTGTCTCCCCACTGGTCTCAGTCTAAATAGATGCATTTGTGATTTGAGAAACTGAAAATGTCTTCAACAGTTTCATGATCATAAATGGCTGTTATGTCTAACTATTCTGCCAGTTTTGCTACTTAATGTGAACAATGAGCAATTCATCCACTGCTGAAGAGACACAAAATTTACTTTGCTAAATTAAATCAGTCTATATTCAACAGCGAGGAAAACCGTCTTCTGTGTGACACTTTCACCATCAGGTAATTAATCCAGCAGAAATTATTTAAAGCTGTTTTTCCCCTCTCCTTGAACAGCTTCTTTAGTCAAGTAAAACACTGCCATGAAGTCCTATGATTATTTTAGAGCTTCAGGTAGCGAGTTCTGCTTGAGTTGCGTGATAGTCATGTTGCTGCCTAAACTGTTGATTCTCAGTAATCTAGAATGAACTATTCATTAATCTTTTACTCCTAGGTTCCAAACAAACATAGGCTATAGTGAAATGCCTTTCCAGGTAGCATTTGTGTCAAAGGAGCTGGATAGCGTTGAGATGGTTCCAGCAGTCAGATTAAGTAATTTCTTTGCCCCAGTTTCCCTCAGCGGTACCTGCTGGCAGTCAAGACTTCCTGAGCTGTTCAGGTCAGGTCCCTGAAAATCAAGGTGCATACTTTTGCGTTACTGATTAACTATTTGAAATGTGACAAACTCTCTCCCTCTTTCACCTTCACCTTCTGCTTCTGATATGGTGTTGAAAATCTGGCAGCACGAGAACACCCTGGGAAGTAACTTTCCTTTTAAAATAGCCAATATTAAAAAAAGAGATTTATTAAGGACTGTGATTACAATACGTGCATCTGCTGCTGACAAGTCTCCTACACCACCGTCTGTGTTGCAAGGAATAGCAAAGAGGGGGTAGTATTTTTTTTTTATGCAACCCTTATGGATTTTTCATGTATTTCCAAATAAGTGTCATCTTCTAGTCTTAGTTGTAGTCAGACCTTCATATTACAAGGAATAAAGCATAAGCTTGCTCTGTCAACTTGTAGTTTTTATTAAATGAAGCTCTGATGCAATGCAGTGTGCTGCGCCAAAGAGATCTTGCATATCTGATGGCTGAGAGAGTATTGTAGATTTGCACTAGCCTATGAATATCTTAGGCTGTCAGTAATTTAGTTGTGTATGGTACTGTTGCCCGTTCATTGACAAGTTTCCCCAAGTAGGAAGCCTATGTAACTGTTTTTCACTTAGTGGGAAATTAACTGCTTTCAGGAGAGCGAGAACTACTAAACTACAACTCTATAGCAGAACCCTTTTCTTAAAGGTGAATCCATTTTTATTTCTTACACTGTGTTTGCAATAGAATGTTTCTTGCTTTATTCATGTTGACAACTGAAAAGCCTTGGACCTAATTAAAAGAATTTCCACTAGCACCTTTACTGAACCATTTCATTATGCTGCATTGCACAGATTGCATTTTGAAACATGGTGATAGTTTAAATCTGACCTTTAAACCTGAACTGCCAGAAGTATAAAAATCTTCTTTAAAAACACTCTCAGGGTAGACTGCATGTATATGTGTCTGTTTGGCTAGAAATAATCTTCATATTGAGTGGTCACAGTCTTAGTTTTTTTAAAGTATTACTGCCTCTTTAGACAGGAAACAATCGTAATTCTGCTTGTGTCATCTACTTTGGTTTATATACTAATTTATTCCAGAGTAAACATGAATTATTTTCTTCTTACTTGTTAGACTCTTTAAATATGTTGTTAACATTTTCGTTTTTAAAAAACTGTGACATGCCTATTGTAATAGTCCTGATTGAAAGAGTAAAAGTGTGCATGTAGAACGTAGGCATCCTAGAGTGTTCGATTTAGTCTTAGAAGAGAGCAAATGATCTGAAAGCTTAAGGAATTAGTGAAATACCTATCAATATTCTGCTTCTATACCACATAGAGGAGCTGAAACACAGAAAGGCTGTGACTAGCCTTCTGAACTTTTACTTTGTGGTAAAACGAAGCACAGAGCCTTTTCCTTCTGTATAGGTGGCAAGTTCTTTATCTTCACATGAAAGTTTAAGGAAGACCACTGGTAAAAACGTTTGAGATGGATTTGGAAGTTACTCAGCTATAGACATTTTACTGCGTTTTTAAGGACTACCTTTAAATGGTTTACACAAGTTAATATAGGAAATTAATGCTTACTTCATCCCTGCAACATCAGACCCCTTCAAACATGGAGAAGTCTGGTGTTTCGGTTTGAAAATCTGATCATTTTGAGAATAACAGAGCTCCTTGAGAGACATTATCTCAGTGAATAGGACTGAGCTTATTTTATGGGCATGATAGACTAAATCTGTTATCATGTATTATGTTAATGTACGCTTACGGGCTCATTAATGCATGGATCATTGGCATAAGCCCCAGCATTCAGATTTATAAACAATGCTGGACATGCTCTTGGTTATTTCTGTTACACTAAATAACTGTAATGAAATTCCTTCTACAACAGTATCTGCAGAAAATTTAAAAGGAAATGGCTTTGCAAATGTTTAGCTAAACACAAGTGCAAATACATCATCTAGCTTTAAAAGAAGTAGTGCACAGTATGGATTATACCTTTAATACCTATGTCGCAAGATGAGGAGTCACTTTCCTGCCCTCCCCGAATCTAAGACTGCTGAAGGAGAAGTGAGGGGTGTGCTTACAGGAGAGAGAGAACTGGAGCACTCGCTGACAGTTGTTCAGTGAAATCAGCCTGCCGTTTGCTAAGAAGGCAGGCTGGTAGCAAAACCCCGAGGCAGGAAAAAAAATCAACTCATCTGGTAGGATTTTAGAGATACGGATGAGGCCAGAATAAGCTTTTGTTACGAGCTGGAGGATGGGGGGAAAGTCTGGAAAGTTAATTTGAACGTTTGAACCATCAGCTTATATTTTATGAGGTATTATTCATACTCTCAGAAAACACAGTTAGTTATGTTCACTACAACAGAATCTGCTTATTCTGTAAATAATATTCCTACGTTTCTTGCATAGTGTGAAGTATATAGAGCTACCCTAGTCGAGATTTTCAGAGTAGCATTCGGAAAAGGAAGATTTGCTAGTTATCGATAGGATTATTTCTGTTGAATTCGTAATATGGATATTTATGGAGTCGTTCATGTTGTTCTGCAAATCAAGATGACTAGGGATTTCCTGGCTTTCTGCTTGCCTTCTGAAATTGTGCCTCCTTCCTGTCTTCTGCGTAAGGTATCTCATCAAACTCAGGTTTTGCACGTGATGTGACCACATCCTCTAAAAGCTCTAGCTGAATTTCTTTCAAGAATCAGTGCCCAGATTGTTGTTTTTGTATTGCGACGTGTTCTGTGAGATGTCTCTAAAACTTACCTTGTCCTGGTTCTGTCTGCAACACCAAAAAATTGCTGCTGACATAACTATTTGTTAATGACTTAATGTAACCTGTAACTGTTGCAGCACAGGCACAGCAAGCTTAATGTTAATCTTTGAAAGGTTTTTTTTATCTGCTTTCCCGGCTTGTGTTTGGGAAAGAAAGATGCTGTCACTAACAATAATGCATAGATACACAACCTCACTTCGGTAGTTACTGAGCTCTCTAAGCACTAGAAGAGAGACATCAAACTAAGCCACAACCTTCCTCTGTGAGAAATTCTGAAGCGCAGCAAACAGTAATGGATAATCCTGTAAAACTTTAGTCCTTGCTATACACAGAAAACAAGGAATATTCAGGTAACCTTGTAGTTTTAACTGTACCTGCATAGAAATGTGTTTAGTTGATGTTTGCTAAGTTGTGATCGTTAAGTGTCTCTGTGTAAATGGTAATGAGACCGTTAGGACTGTGTTCGCCTAAAGTGCAGCTCTGTGAATCCTGAGGTAATTAAACACCTCCACAGTAGAAGGGAAAGGGCAATGAGGGTTAAGGGAAGAGCCATCCCGCGCACAGGTGGTTTAGATCTCTTGAGAAACAGGAAGAAAAAAAACTTCAGTAGATATTGACCATTTTGAAGGACAGAATGTTGTTGTTAATTTGAGACTTTTGAAAAAACTGCAGCTTTTGTTTTCTGGGTGTCTGTGTCGAGGCGTTGGTGGGGGCTGCAGGGCCTCTGTGAGGAGAGGCCGGGGCCGCCGCAGCCTGAGGAGAGGCCGTGGCGGCCACAGCCGGCTCCAGCCGGTTCCAGGCAGCAAAGCTGGCGGCGCCTCTCTGAAAGTGTCTGTAAGAAAGGGCAAAACGCCACACGCGGAGTGAGGAGTGAGTAACGGCGTGAGGGGGAAGGAGCAGCAGAGAGGAGCTGTTACAGAGAGACCCCGACCCCATTGCCGTCGCCCTGCGCTGCTCACGGAGGCAGCAATGGAGGGGGGAAGTGGAGTGGCAGGGGGATGGTGGTTTAGTTTCGGTCTTTGTTTCTTACCATCCAATTTCATTTTAATTGGCAATAAATTAAAATAATTTTCCTAAGTCAAGTCTGTTTCACCCATGATGCTAATTGGTAAGTGATCTGCCTGCCTTTATCTCGGCCCACAAGGATTTTTCTTAATGTTTTCTTCCCTGGTTCTACTGAGGAGGGGGAGTGAGAGAGCGGCTGGATGGGTGTCTGGGAGCCAGCCAACGGAACCCACCATATGCATAAATAAAACTCTCATTTTGTTATTTTCCATTAAGTCTCTGAAATATGAGGGAATATAGCCTTAAAAGAACAAAACCTTGTATTTGTAGCAGAGAAATTTTCCAGACCTACAGAAGTTGTTCTTAGCCTTGGTGGTGACGGATGGCCTGATTATGCAGAACAGTTTCTCTATTAGTCTGATGTTTGAATTAATTTCGCTGAAATTCTTTCATGGATTCTAATCAAGAATGACACACAACTTCATGGACTACCTTTAGCAGAGTACTCAACAGCATCTTAATGGCGGATTTAAGTAGGAGGGAAGGTTGAAGTGAAACTTTTATTTTTCTATTGATTTCTGAATAGAATCCAGTCCTAGAGAAGCAAAAGAGCTTGAGAAGTAATGCTTTTAGAACTGAAAAATTCAACTCTGAATTAACAATGTCACTTTTCGTCATAAATGCTGCTGTGGTGAGAGCATTTTTCATGTAGTTGTGCCCCCAACATGCTATGCTTTGTCTGTGATATGAGAGTGATCTAGACCTGTTCTGTGATTTCAGGTTTCTGCACTGAAGAACAGATTGAAGAAAGTCTCGACAACCACTGGAGATGGTGTCGCGAGAGCGTTTCTAAAAGCACAAGCGTCTTTCTTCGGGAGCTACAGAAATGCCCTGAAAATTGAACCTGTAAGTAGGAAATTTCTAGGCATAAGATGTAAATCTGCAACTGTGGTGGGGAGGAAAGCTAATGAGAATTCGAAGTGTAGCAGAACCTACTTTTACAAAGGTCAGCATTGTGGCTCTTTGACTCACTAGTACTGAAAACAGTCTTCCAGTCTCCAAAAAAAGAAAGAGGTGCAACAAGCATGATCAATCACACAGGAAGAAAACTTCTAATGGAAAGGTATGGGTATTGCTTGTTTTTGAAGACACTTAAGTTACAAGAGAGATGATAAAAAAGTACAAATTAATGATCATGGGAGGCTTGTACAGAGCTGACCATTTTCTCTCACTACAAAACCTGGGTATTCCTTGTATTATTTTTAAAGGTAGTAAAAGATACACTTTTTACACAATATATGCTTAGCTGTGAAACATGCAGATTTATGGAACATAACATAACATGCAGATAACATGCAGATTTATGGAACATAATTAGTAAAGCAGTTGTGCTTTTACAGAAATATGAAGAATGTCAGGAGTTGTAACTATTGAGGATAAATATTCTGTTAGGGAAATTCAATCTCTTGCTTTTGGTTCAGAGCTAATCTCTATTCAGCAATGATTAAGTGCCATCTGAGTCGGGGAAGGGTTCTTCTGTACTTGATCTTGGGTTTTATTGCTTCTAGTGAGGCGTGTGTTCCTGTCTTACTGCAGGTAGCTTCATGGACTTCAATACAAATCAGTCCAGTCAAATTAATGTATTTCCGCATGTTTTGTGACAGTCTTGTTTTGCTGCCTTGTACTTTGGGGGTTCCTTTTAAAGTGTGTACATTTTGCTGATAGACAGTTAGAGACAAGGTAAATAGTATGAGGAACATTTGGGTATAATTCATGCGGTAAGTCCCGGAAATACCACCTTCTGTCACCTGCAAGCATTTGGAGGCAGAATGGAAGATCAGTGGTAGCAATGGAGAGCTTGTGTACCACTGGCAGATGCTAAGATGAGTTCTGAGCTAAGTGGGGAGGCTAAATGAGTGGAGTGAGAATGAAGCCTTACTAGTTGAGAAAAGGTGTTGTATTTTGCATTCTCCTGCTCGGTGAAGATTAATTAAGACATCTGGTATGTAGACAAGTAATAAATCTAATTTTAATCATGGTGTTAGAGGAAAAGACTGGAAGTTGGACTACAGGCATAGTGTTTCTTGAGGTTGAGGATGTTTCAGTAACTAAAGTCTCTTCAATAATATAGTTTGTCTTACTTGTTATTTTTAAAGCCAGAAGGAAAAAATAGCTCAGTCTGAATTTTAAACAGTCCACTTATCACCCTCAAATAAGCATCATTCCTGCAATTTGTATTCAGGGTTCAAAAACGACTTTTGAAGTCAGCATGAGTCCTTCTACATCTTACTGGGGGAATCGGTGTGTCATGTGTGTGGAAAAAAATAAATTGTATTGACTTGTGTATGTATGTCTAGGCGTAAGTATTTGGCTTTTGAAGCATCTAAGGTGGAATAATGGGAAGCATTTAAAATGTTGTCCATATAAATAACAAAAACGAAACCGGCAAGGCACTCTGGCTGTAAGCCTCCTTTATCCATGTCGGGGAGACACTGACTTCCCTTCATCCATGCAGGCTTCCTTGTTCTCTGATGCTCCTCCCAGTAGTTGCCAGGCAACTCTGGGAATATTGGTGTGTGCTTTGCCTGGATGTGTGTGTGAAATTAACCAGTTAAGGGATTTATGAAGAAAAATTTAAATTGCTTTCCTGAAAATACCATCTGGTACTTTGAAGGCTGAATGTTAAACATGAACATTCCCAATCAGTTGACATTGGCACACCCCTAGACAGTGCAACTTTGAGGGACAGCTAACCTGAGGAAGTAGAAGAAATTGTTTGGTTCACTTATCGTTCCATCAAAGAAAACTTGTAAACGTAATTTCACAAATACTCATAAAATCCAATTTTAATAATCAGGAAGTGGAAATTTTCAGGGCTTTCTTTCCCAAGTCCTTTTATACATCAAAAATTTAATTTCTGATTATATATTTCAGTATTAAGATTTAAATAAAGAAACCTTGCAAGTGTTTGGTGTGCTGAACATGTCAGAGTCAAATGACCTGCATTCTGTTTCCAGTTTGCCACAGATATCCTGCGAGGTATTGGACAGGTCACACAACTACTTCATACTTTGCTTCCGTTTTAAAATATACCAGCAGTAAGTGCAATTACTGAGAGGCTCTTGTTACAGTTAGGAACATCGCACTTAAAAATTAGTTCAAAACCCTTGGAAAACCTGAGCTTAAGAAGATGCAGCAAAACTCCAAATGATAGTATGTAATGAGTAAACCAACTAGGAAAGGTACTTGCTAAGTTCACAAAAGAAAATGAGATGATAAATTAATAGCAAAGCATCCTGACTGGCAATTAGTAAGGCATCTTGCCATTTAAAGTCCTGTGTTTCTCTGTTGTGCTGTACCTTGAATGCTGCACTTGAAATGGTCTTCTGTACTCTGATGTAATTCCAACTTTTACACAGCAATTATCTTCCTTGTTATTCTCTGTCAGGTGATCAGCTCGGTTTGCTGAGTTTGTGGTTATATCTAACAGGTGTTCAAAGTGGTCATGATGCACATCTCATATAAAGACAGAGTGACGGGAGTTTCTTCTTGAATAGTGAATGAATATTAACGTGTATGCAGCAACTCTTTGCTCTCCATTGATGTATCAGAATGCACAAAGACCACAGTGGCCGTCGTAATTTGCTTTAAAATTTTATCGTCTGTTTGCAAATTTGAAACTGTTACTGGTGTAACAGTTGCAAATAAAATAATTTTGATGTGCCCAAGACAAATAGAAAAGCAAATGGAAGAAATAGCTTCAAGGAAAAGAATGTATTTTCAAATACCTCCATCGTGGTTTTTTTTCTCATATCACTTTCACACGTCCTAAATAGGGGGCATAAGCAGTACCGAACATGATATGGTTCTTTGTAGTTGACGTCCCGTAACTCAAGAAATCTGACTATTCATTTAAAATCATTGATAATTGGGAAATAAATTCAAAGAAGCGGCACTTTTTCCTCCTTTCACAGTTTTTGTCTCGTAAGACAATTTAATTTCATAGACCATCTCATCTGGCATGGATTGACTTTTTGGGATAAATGGTGTGAAGCTATTTTTCATTATTCTGTGTAGGCCCAGAGTGTATCACAGAGCAGACTTTTAATTCACATTATACTTAAGCATTGTAAGAGCTCTTACTCTGTTTAGAAGATTTTACTCTAAAGATACAAGGTTATGTAATGTATATACGAACCAGTACACCGACGATGAGTGGGTTACTGGTGCTGTAACCTCTCTGAGTAACTTTCTTCAGCAACTAGAAGTTTTGCATGAAAAAACATAGCCAGATAATATAGCCTGCAATTCCAATCATAAGATTTGTGTAACAAAATAATGGATTCAGGTATGTTTCCTACTGTGTATATGTGTTTTCTGTAGTTGTAATATATTCTTCCATACTTAAAATGTGGCTTAAACCATGTGATGCACTTGCAGTCTCTGCAAACCTCTGTGCTGTTAAGTGCAGTAGAACACATTAGAAGCAGTGTGTTTGCTTCACTGTATTGAGACAGATCTTTATGAATATTACTTAAATTTCTAACAGTGACACCAGTGTGAGCATTTTGTTCACTTGAATGACTTTTTTTAAAATTCCTGATTTTTTGCTATTTGCAGCAGAGGGAATATTTTTATCATCTTCTAAATATTTAATTCACAGAAGTAGGTCATCTTCAACAGAAATAGCTGTATAATTACTGTGTGTGTGTAAAAGTGGTTTGTAGTACTTAATAGTTGTGTGTATATTGGGACCTGAGGGGGCAAATGAGACTCAAATTTTCTGTGTCAAAGATGTTGGCTCTGCGCTTTCTTCTGCTGACACCTAGTGGGTACAGACAACATCTGATTGGTTTTCTTTCACAGTCAATCTTTGTTAAGAACTAGGCATCCTAACACCTGTGAGTAAAGGTAAACTCACGGTGTAGGGTGCCTGAAGGCAGTAGCATGTAGGTTTTGATACAATACGAAATGTTGGGTTTAGGTTGGGGGTGCTAGCGCAGCTAGCCCAAGCTGTATGGGTGCTCTTTCACCTAGCTTGTGTATGATAGTTTAACAGCAGGCTCCAAGTTTGCTGTAGTCTTCTCGAATGACAAGCTTTCTGTCTGTCCTCTGGATACGTGGTCGCTCCAGTGAGCTTTACAAGGGGAATTGCACATGCTTGTTACAACATTTTCTAGCTTGACAGATTTGAAAAGCTTGTTTACTTGCACTTTGCTTTAAAATCTGTATGCTCTGAAAAAATATTTCTACTTCCATGCCTGGGTTCCTCTTGTCTGTATTTCATTGCTATTAATACACTGTAAGGTGAAGATCTCTGTGCTTATTTTTCCTTTGCAGTGCTGCTACTTGTTGTATGGATAATTAAGGCAGGGTAATTTTAACATTCGTAACCCAAATAGATATCAGTATCTAAGTGCTCCTGCAGGTAGTTTCTCTTTAACTCTGCTGTTTTGCATTGGTACCTTCTTATCTGCAGGCACTGTAAAATTTGATGCCTCTTTCATGACACAGTGTGCAGGGTGTGCTGAGGTGAGAGGTGTGTGTAACGCAGTGTGAGCCAAAGTAGCCCCTTTTGTTCCTGATACACCACTGAAGCAACACATCTGTGCATGAGATTCTGGTGTTTGTTTGGATTTGAATCAAGATGTCCTGGTTTGTTTCTAAAAGGCTGATTTAGTTATGAGTGTATTAATCTAGTTATTAGGGTGATGAACTCCGCAGTCTTTGTAAAATGGTTTCTTGCGTGTATTGTCATATTACCTAAATCTAGACCTTTCTCCCATTTGTAAAATCCACGTAAACCTGATTTTGGTGGATTGTGAATATGCTAGGTATTTGTAATTTCCGTATTTTATACTGGATTTATACAGTTGCAACACCTATGAGTGTTTCCACTGTGTGCCAGTCTGTGGCAACAACGTCTGCGCTCTGTGGCAATGTCTCTGAGGAAGTGAAACAATTAATATAGTTGCGTTACTTGTAGCAGGAACTATATTCCTTATTATTTGGCTCACACTGTCTTCTTGAAGTCGGCCCAGTAAAATCTTTCATTGCTTTGCTCTCCTTGAGAGGCCCTTCTCTCCTTCTCTCTGTGAGTGAACTGGAATGAAGTGGCAGCAGTGCTGTGATCTCTGTCCACTGCTGAGGGGGTGTCACTCGTGACTTGTTAAGTATCAAATTTTGCACTGTTTCGAAACAAAGGAAGTCTCAAAAAAGCGGGTGGGGGGGAGGGGGGGGAAGAGGGTGGAGGGAGCTGTGATGCTATTAGAAGTGTAATTAAATTGTTTGTGAGGACTTTTTCAAATCAATGTCAACATGAAAAAATGCAGAAAAATGACTTTATTTTTAGCATCTTATTATTGGTTAATACTTTATTGAGGTATTTTTAATTTTTTATTTTAGTTGAAAATTTGCTTTCAGTCCTGGAAAGGCATGGCCAGTAACTTTCATTGTTTGCTGATTCCTTGAAAATAGTATTGTTTCCCACAAGAATGGAAGTGTCTCCCTCCATCTCAAACTGAGGAAATACGTTGTTGTAGTTTACAACATCCACTGTTTTTCAATTATATTTAAAACAGACGGAATAATAGTTGAGAGCTTACTGAAGCTTTAAGATGCTCATAATGAAACATAACCATTTTAAGTAACTGCTGGTACTGCAGTGATTCTGATAGTGGATGGTACTTTTAGTAAACCGTTGTTTTCTACCATCATGATATTGTAAACGTTTCTACATAACCTACACCTTTCAGATTGAACTAGGATCATAGATAGTTACTAGTACTAACTTGGATGCGTTGGGAATTACCGGTAATAAGCGAATCTCTTCAGTGAAGCGTCATTTAATTTCTTTTCTGTCTTCATGGTGAAGTTACTCTATCTTATTCAGGTTTATTATCCTGAGCAACCATTAGTTGTACAACTGGATAATTTCTGTTTAACTTTAATTGTTCTGAATTGATTTGGTTTAAATTTAACCTAAATATTCTTTAGATGCATCCACTTAAGAGTAAACAGAAAATCTGGGAGGCAGAGTCAATGTACTTTTCTACTTCCACGCTTTTGATGCGCTTTCATTGGTGAAGTTTCTTGCTGATTTGTGAGATGGACAAGAATGTGTTTAAGGCATTACAAAACGTTTTCTAATCTTAATATGAAACTACTTATTGAAACTAATACGTGTATTATATATCCCAGTTTTCAAACTGCTTTAGCTGAACTACACTGGGTGTATGTATAAATGTTTTTATGCATACATTGCTGCCTTAGTTCTGTTGTCCTGTCAAAGCCTGATAATTTATACTTGGATTCTAAATAGAGAAGACAACATGCTGCCGTTTTTCATAATTGTAACGGTGATACGGATTTTCTTCTAATATGATGCTATTTGAGCAGTGATGGGAAAACAGCCATTATGAATAGGAGGAAGTAAAAAGTTAGCTTTTCTTTTTCAACATAACATTCAACTCAACTTAAGGAAATAATGTAATAAGCCTTTTCAGTTTGTGGTTTTGTCATACTTATGGAACCCTGTAGGGCCGTCTGCGGGCAGTGTCAAACATTACACTTCCATAAGGGCTGTATAATTAAAAAAAGGTCTGTCCTTTATTGCATTTCCAACTTTTTTTTTGTCTTGAAAACATGAAAAACTTTCCTGCCTTCATGCAGGCATGTAAAGACATTCTGGAAAGTCGTTTTCTCCCCTTGTTCTCTTCTGACAGTTTCTATTATTCATTCTAATAAAGATAGCACTTGTTTGATTATCCATGCTACGGCCATATGTCTCTGCTGCTGCATATCCATACCTTCTGGAGACACTGATATTGACCACTGCACTCTCCTTTGGGGTTGGCTGGCCATCGAGTCCTTTGGTGTCTGCAGGGGATGCAGCCTACCTGATCCCACTTAGATCACGTACCAGCTGCAGCACTCAGTCCATAAGGAGGAAGCATGAGGATGCTCTCCAGTTCTTTTTTCCAACGTTGTATTGATGTAAAGATCTTGCAATGCAATGTACTTAAGATGTGTTGCTGCCTTATATATTGTTAGTAAGTATTAGTTTTGATTCCATCCTTGTTATGAATTCCTCCCTCAGAATCTGGGCCACTGTATTGTAAATATCATGGTATGGATCTTTCCATACACTTGATTGTGCTATTCTGCTGCATACTGCACTACTGAACTCTAGAACCTTTAATGTTTCTGAGTAAATTCATTCTGAATTTTAACCTTGGGACATGGGATCACTTTCAAGTGAGACTTAAAAGTTTCCTCAAAAGTTTTTAGGAAATGAGGTGCAACTTAGCAGTTGAAAGGCATCTTTAAAAGGCGTGCATCTGCATTCTGCACAGGACATGGCTTGAAGAGCATCCATTAAAAATTGATGTTGTAATTTCCCGTATTGTAACCTCTTACTAGAGAATCTGCCTTAACAGCTGTTTCTATTCTTGGGGTCAAAACACTGGTGTAGCCATTGAATTGTTGTCTTACTTCTAGAAAAGTAAATATTTTTTCACAGATCTACTTGCACAGTTTCAATTTCCTACTATCCCAGGGTATTATGTTTAACATCTCATCAATCTTGGTAGAGTTGTTCCTCATATAAGCTCTGACTGGGTTCTTATTATCCAGGGTAGCTAACTATAATGAACTGAAGTATTGATGTTGCTCTGGCATCATATATTTACTGGCCAGGAACTGTGTGCAGTTTATGAGAAAGCTATTGCTCTTTACCTCTGTTTAAATTCATGGCTGAGGAAGAGTTCAGATCAGGCCCATAGATATTTAGGTCTCCTACAACAGTGGGAGTTCCAAAGTGTTTTAACAGCTTACTTACCCGTTACAGGTTTTTGCACCACTAAGGATTTTTGCTTTATGGATTCGTAAGTAACACAAATTGGTACGTTTCTCAGACATTAAAGCAGCAGTGCGGTGGCATGACATAAGGCTACTGTATTATTTTATATCAATCTGCTGCCCAGACTAACACTATAAATCCCTTCAACAATTCCAGATCCAAGAGATCTGAGTGGGATGGAAGTCAGAAAATAAACCTAGATCATGTGTGGTGTAGAGTGAAAAAGCAAATGCTGGATGAGTCCAAAAGGAAATTTTGTTGGAATGTGTGTGCAGTATCATAAAAAAAGTGCATGTTACATACTGGTGCACAATTCATTTTGAAAAGGCTTTGTAGCATTCAATGCTTTATCTACTATGAAGTATGATTGTTGCCATGGTGAATTATTTTTTAAATTATTCAGTGGAAGAGTAAATAGTTGTTTCCAACTCCCAGTAATTACTACATCCCGACTGCTTCATAGCCATCTTTTGTGTCAGGGTTTGGGGAGTTTTTGTCCATATATAGAAAAAATGAAGAAGGAAGATCACTAATGCTTGTATTACGTGTGTACAAACTTGTTAAAAAACCCCCAAAACTGTGGGGGAAACAGCGAGCGGAAGCATATAAAATAAAGCTTTTTCTTTTACTTGCACTTTTGTTGTGCTCCTTTTAAAGTTATTGCTGATGTATATTTTGTCTCTCAGCATTACTGTTGCTGTAGACAAGTTTCAGCTTTTGTTTTTGCTGTTTTAAACCTTAAAAATGGCTCTTTTTCTAACAAGCATTTACTGTTCTTCAGAATGCATTTAATATTCTACATCTAAGTGTGTTGAGCTATACATATGTTAATGAAACTGAAAAGACATTCTCTTTAATGTAATTCTCTCGAATCTAGCAGTTTGTTACGTAGTAAATAGAATTGTTTTGTAATTTCCAAACTGTTGTAAGATACTGTGTTGTATAATTCTGTATGCTGTGCTGCTGGGGGAAGCTAAGATTTTGAAGGAAAGGTAATAAAAAATAATATTTGAGAAAGTTAGCGTGGCCCTCTGTGTTCAGCCATCAGACTGGATAGGGTTGCTCTACGCGTCTTCTGTGTTGGTGCCGCAGAAATAAAAGTAACTTTGTTCAGAAGCTTCTAAATCTTCCTGTTACCAGGGAAGGTTGTACAGTGAGGAGCAGCTCCATGATACTTCAGCTTTACTGTGGAAGGATTTGTACATTCAACTGGTAAATTATTTGTCTGTGCCTTTCACACCTGATTCTCTGTTTTTTGTGCTGTTTTATACACTTGATTTTGTTTCTTCTCAATTTGATTCAAGCTTTTGTTTGTGTGTTTTAGGCTGACTTTTGCCTGTGTTTTTATTGTGTTTTCTCCTGATACTTACTTATAATTGAGAGTGCACAGTCTCGGCAAGCAATGAAGCACTGTGCAAATGCCGCCATGCAGGAAAAGTTGAAGATATTTCCTGAACTAATAAAGCGCAGGGGACTTAAAGTGGAACAATGAAGCAAGTAAACAAACACCAAGCATAAAATAACATCACTGTTGAATTCAGCTTCTGTGTAAGGCAGTCAATGACTCTGTGGTTTTTAAATGAGCTGTAAGTAAGTTGCATTTGGTATTAGGGGAAAAAAACCCCCACACATCACCCCCCCCACCCCCACCCCCCCAAAAAAAACCCCCACACCACTAAATAACACCACCCCAAAAGACCGTTCAGACAGGTAGGGAAAGAGTGACATTTGTATTCTCACTAGTATGAGCAAGTGTACAATTGAACAGAAAGTATTACTTCCCTTGAAAGAAGATTGTGGAAGAGATTTTGGTATTTGGATTTGTAAAGTAGACTTCAGTAGCAAGCAAACTTGATGAAATAATGGTAAAATTAGAATATTTAATCAGCTTAGGAGCAAACTAATAGAGCTTCATAATAGAGAAGTCATGCCACTGGCGTTTCACCATGCCTATTCTAGATTGTGTATGAATTGGGGCGTACAATTTGTACTCTTGCAGTACAAAAAGAGTAAAGTGAAAGGCAGTAAATCAAAATTATTTGTAGTGATTTGCATAGATAGGTGATAGAGCTCATACAGTGAAAGCCTAAAATGCTACAGGGTTAAAAAAGGAATGAGACATTTGTATGCGTGACATAATTGACAGTTCAGTTTGATTGCTTTCCATGGCAGACAGCATAGGAGACCTGCTATCGCTCAGAGTTGTACTTTTCTTCAGAATCACATTGAGATATTCTGGTGCTGCCCTGGGGCTTAGCAAAATCACACGTGAGTGTAGCTTCAGTAGTGTGCTTGCTGTCATCCTGATTCTTCAGTCCTGGGGAGGGAAGGGGTTACTGCTTACCTGGGTATTCATCTTGTACTTGTTACTTGCTTCAGGAAAGGGAAAGTACAGAAGGGAGCTAAGCCCCTTTTCTGGCTTGGCTCTTGCATATTATTGGAGAATTTGGCAACCTTTTTTTGCAAATATGTTTATTTTGGTATGGGCAGAGCATTAGTGAAAGATAAATTCTGTCTCATGACCAAAATGCTATGTAAGCAACAATTAATTTAACATTGAGAAGCACCTTTTTCTTCCTTCTCCAATTTTGGGGGACACAAAAATGTAAACCCTGCAGAGAACTGATAAATGCGTTGCACTTTAAAACACATGCTATGTCGTTCTAGTGAAGCATCAAGTGAAAAGATTCTGTCTTTTCATATCTTTTTCTAATGTAATTCATTGCTTTTTGTTCCTTTCGTTCAGTGAGTAGCAGCTTTTGGCAATGACAGATATTCTATTGTGACTGAAATACGCATTTTGTAAGTCATAACTTTACTTGGTATTTAAATAAACTGTGTATGTACAGTGTGCAAGATTTACGCAGAACACAGCTGGAGGTATTCTGCTCAGAATTCCTATGGTTTAAAACGTCTCTTTCAAGTTTGAAAATGTGTTGTGAAGTAGATACCATTATGATAATTGGAAGTTCAGCTTCTCTGTCTTGCTCTATTTTTTTTTTTGAATACAATTAACACATCACACACTCTTCACCTGGTCTCTCCTCATTTACCTCTGACACTTCCTTGATATTTATTTAGACACATGTGGTGTCTTTGCTTTGAACTCAATAGTTAGTATATTCACTAGATTTTTATTTTTTTAATAAACATTTTTCTCGTTTGGAGATATACAATTAGTTTGCGTTGTTAGAGAAAAGTATACATGTTGATGTCAATTTACGTCCTGATCATCTAACAAATAAGTAAGAGACTTAAATTGTATAAAGATTGTAGAGAAAACTGTGATTACTCTCAAATCAAAATACCTGCTGTGAAGTTGCAGAAGCAGCTCATTTTATTATAGTTCTCATGAGGGAATGGTACAGAGATGTGCAAAAAGCTATCTAGAGGAAAAAAAATAAAACGTGACTAATACATTTAATTTGAAATTGTTGTATTTTCTTTAAGGTAGCATAAACATGAAGCACAGAACTCAATGTTGTGTTTGAATTAAGCTTTACTCTTTCAGATTCAGCAGCAGTGCTGAAAATTCTAAAAAAAAAAAAAAAA
>VZSC01012634.1:343419-369877 GCA_013398225.1 Steatornis caripensis | reverse complement strand
AATTCTAAAAAAAAAAAAAAAAGACAGTAAGTTTGTTTTAAAAATAAAACCAAATTCTGGATGGGACTTATAAAAAGTATGCCAATAGTATTTTATCATCTTAACTAATGTGTACAGCGTGCTATGTTATGTAACATGTATAAAACTATTAGCAACGTAATGCACATATCTTCCAGAAGACAATTAGAAATTATATGAAATAGTTTTTATCATTTTGAAAAAACAAACAAACAAAAAGTAAGTATCTGGCAGGTCAAATTTTAGAGATACCACAGGAGAAGATAACATGAAGATATCACAATACTGCGTTTCATTTCTGGAAATTAGGTTTGGAGTTTTCTTTTTTTTTTCTTTTTCTATTTTATCTTAGTTTTAGGAACACTCCTAAGCCTAGAAGGTTTAATAAGGAATAAGTCCAAAACCCAGTCTAAGCTTGATCCTCACGATAAAGCAGGAAATGATTCTGGATTATTTCATTAATTTTAGCTGTAGTTTGGAATGAACTGGCGCTATGTTTTTGTGGAGTTCCTTTTCACTGTCCATTCCTGTGGTAGCTGTTTTCCATAATATTTTCAGTAACCCTGTTACTGAAGATGTCTGATATTTGTAAATAAGTTTATTACAGGAAAAATGTGGCAGCTACTGAACAAGAATTAGTCTTCTTTGTTTTAAAATTGAATTGATCAACTCCAGGCTTTTCAGATCCAAGGCTCCAAGGTTTTCATATGAAAGTTCAGAGCTGTTTAGAAAAAAATGGAAAGTAAGCTGTGCCCTTGAATGAGCTTTATATAAAGTGTGAAACCTTACGAGAGGTTTGTCTCTGAGTTCTCATGTGTTGCAGAGACTCTTCCTTGTTCCCTTGTTCCCTCACAAGTTAGTTGTGAGCTGGAAATCGACACAATCTGAAAGGTTCTGAAACGTGGTCCCCAACAAAGGAAGCGTGGTTGTGACAAAATACAAAAATCAGGTGTGTTTGGCTGCTTCACTGTAGTCATTGCCATGAAGAGATCCATTGTTCTACAGGTGCATCTTTGCTGGCTTGCTTGGGGAAGGGCGTGATGCAGAAACCATTGGAACAGAGCGTTTGTAGCAGAGACCTGTATCACAGTAATGCAGAAGGAAATTCTTTTGAGATAACTTTGACTTGGACTTTTGATTTTCAAAATGCACTTTTAAACTGTTCTCTGTATAAAACTATTTGGAAGGGTGTATTTTTTTATTTCTTTTTTTAATGAAATAATTCTGTAATAAAATTTTTCAAGTACTGGCTAAGCTGTAAAGCTTAGGGCTGATAAACAAAGCATCTGAAGCCAAATGGCCCCTTAGCTAACCCCAATTAAAATAAAGATTTCATTGCGCTCTGTCCTGACAGAGAGGGAACATATTGTTGCCTTTAAGGGAGTTTGGTTTAGTTAATGAAAGAATTTATTTCATTTTTTCGAATACAGAACCTAATTAAATAAGTTTCAACTTGACTTGTAGTTGAGGACATTTTAACTCCTTAAAGGTTACTTTTGTGTCCAAGTGTAGCTCTCTTTTGAATAATTTCTGATGCAATATTTAGTTTTGTGATTTATATAATAAGAAATTTTATAGCAGATTTACGTGTGAATATGTGCCTGTTTTATATATACATGCGTATATGTTGTTGATTCTAGAAGTGTGAAACTTGTTATTGGCATTACTCTCTTCAAGCATCCTATTTGGCATGAAGTATTGCTCAGACACAGTAACTTACACTAGATTCTTAAAAGTAATGTGGAAACAAAGGTGGCATGGTTGTGCTCTGCACGCACTGTAAAAGCTGTAAATGATATACGTACGTTGCTTACTCCTGCTGTTCAGTGAAAAGAGAGATATATCAAAGAATTCTTTTTGGTGAAGCTCTCCAAGCAGTAGTTAAAATCTGTATCTCTAGAACATTTTTTCTTAAAGAGGATTAATGGTGAAAATGAAAGCAATTTGTAAGGATTACAAATGTGATTAGTTTGCCTTTCTTCAGGATCCATCTGTACTTGTATAGGTAAAGTTCATCTCCCATTTGTTAACCAATAGTTTATTACATATTCTCCACCAAGTGTATATGAAAAATAAAAAGCACTTTATATGAAGGTGTTTTCTTCTCCTTGCATGCAAGAACGTTGTATACTAACACTTGAAGGCAGTCAAAGAATGGGAAATGCTGTTGCTTACCTTAATTTCTTGCCTAAGATTTAAAAAATATTAAATGGCTGCTGTGTCTCTGGTAATAAAACCATATGAGATGAGTTACAGTCTCTATTGAGTGATGGTCAATGATGTCGTTTGGCTGTGTTGTTTATACTTGGTCAATGTAGTAACTGTATTTAAAGGCACCTAACCAGCATTATTCAGGAAGTGGTGGGTTCTTTTAAATTACTTGTTACGGAAGCTTAAGGTAAATAATTTTTAGTTGTAACAGGTATGTAAATGTTTTCCCAAAACATATCTATGAAACTATAAATGTATCTTGTTTTGGAACAGTGGCCCCCAATTAATAAGGAGTTCTTGATCAACATTTTAAAAACATACATGTGTTGTGTCCGCTCATTTGGGGATTTTAAGCTAATGCGTGGAGTATGTGTTCTCTTGCAAATGTCACTTAATCATGCGTTCTCCTTTACGTGTTGAACAAATTGCATTCCAGCTCTCTTAAAATGAGTTTCCAAGGGGAGCAAAGAAGCTGTCTCCAGTAAAGGGCTATTGATTTCTTCAAGTCAGTCATTCACAAGGCTTTTGACTACTTTTGCTTCAGGTCTGTGTGATGCTGGATTTGATGGTTACCTTCAGCTATGGAGGTAAATGATACTCAAAGGATGTCTACCTGTGTGAGGAAATAAATTAATTTTGTTTACAGATAAGTCACAAAATACTTAATGGTTTGGGAGGGACTTGCAGGGGCTTTGTAGTTGTAAAAGATTTGGTGTGAACGTGAATGAAATTAAGGACTAGATGGTACTGGAGTCCTAAAAATCCCTTACTTGTTTGGCATATGTTACTGATCTTGAGATAACTGAAATGCACTGCTGTTCTTTTCTCTTCTGTGAATTTCTGTAGATCATTATAATTAAGATGTGTTTCAGAAATCTCAAGAATAGTTGCCAAACATAAGGAAAAATAAAGCATTGCATCGAGCCAGAGTTCTGGATATCCTCGCTCTGCCCTAAAGCTACGTTTCCCTTCCATTATCTTGTCATGGCTTATTGTGCTCAATTGTAATTAAATTTTAATAGCAATTTTGCAGTCATAACTGACACGAAAGTTTTCCAAAGACTATTATACCCACAGGAGATTTTCCTTATGTGTTTTTCTTGTTTCTTTTTTTTTCATCTTGTCCAAATTCTGTTATTTGAAAAGGTGACGGAGAACATGAAACAAAAAATGGTATAGTGACTTGACTGCTAAGTATCAGCCTACCGTCAGAAGTAATCAATTGCATTTTGTATTCTTTGGGAGCATTGATTCTATAAGAATCTTCGTCTTCATATAAGAAATCTTAAAAACTGATATATTTGATAAAGATCTTGGGTTTTACTTACGCCCAGTGTAGTGTGTACACTGAGTATTCTACATTTAGGTTTTAATTTACAGATGCTGAATCTTTAAATATAAAAAGTACTTTTGCAACGCTGCAACCTGTACTTTTTATTTTTCTGCCTTTAAGGGTGTTGTGTTCACAAATGCTATGCACGGCTTTTACTTAGATATCCCAGAGTCTGAAAAGTCATTTTTTATGCTTTTTTTAAAAAAAAATAAATAGTTGGATCATCAGTCCTTATTGCTGTATAGGAAGCCCTGTAATACTAATTGGTTGTCAGATCCCTAAGAAATAATGGGTTAACGCACTTGATCGTAATGCCCTGTTCAGAAGCTAAAGTTTGCTGATGTCCCCAGCCTCTCTGTTTAACGCAATTACAGATATGCATTCAGGACATTTGAGTGGATTGCATTTCATTAATACGATTTGAGCAGACAATACTAAGTTGCTGTTGGGCCTGCTCTGACAGCTAATTACTGAAATGAAGTGTGTACATGGCTACGAAGCAATGGAGCACTTGTCAGGAACATTAAAACAATGCAGAAGTAGTGCCAAATCTTGAAATCGCTCCTCTGAATGGTTTTTCTTGTCTCTACAGACCTACCTTGGGACATATATGATTGTGGTGGTGAGTTAGACTTTAAGGAAACAAAGTTTGTTGCTGTTGAATACAATGCAATATAGTTCTGTTTTGCCTTTTCCTCTGTTTAATTCAGACGCTTGTGCGTACTTAGACCAGTTACTAAACACACTTACCTCTTGCTTACAGGCATCATTCCACATTTTCCCCCATAAAATGTCTAATCTGGTTATTTGAATACCGGAGATACTGTGAATGTCAGGCAATTTTGTAGCATGATTTATCAGAAAAGCCCTCCCTGACAATTTGGAGGAGGACAGGGAGTGACTTCTCATTGTCTCTTCCAGTGTAAAAAGAACGTGGGCAATCAAGTGAGGTTTGTAACAGCAACGATTTGAAATAAACCGGAAGGGGCTATTCTTTGTACAATAAGTAGTCATCCTGCCAAGCGCTTTAGCAAATGATTCTGAGGAAGTTTGTATTGGTTTTGGGGAAGATTGGAAAGATACTTGGGAGGGGCCTCTGTTCGACTTTATTTAATTCACAACAGCAGCAGACTCGGTAAATTTCTGGAGATGAAGGTCTCGGTCAGATGCAGTCTGAGGGCAGAAATACCTTTCAGGCTTTCTAGCTTCCTGGTCTTTCCTGAGCACCTGCCGATGACTGCATTGGAGACAGAACACTAGGCAGGGGACTTTTCAGGTGATCAGTTATGGCCCTGGTGTTCTAAAACAGTGGTTTTCAACTCTTCTTTTGTCGTTTATATTTTTATCTTTATCCTATATTTGAGTATCAGCCACTGGATATGAGATGTTGCTAGAGAATTATGTGACTTGTAAAGTAAAAAAGAAAAAGCAAGAGCTCGTTTCAGATGCTGAGTGGACAAGGCTCTCCCATCCTGTCTCCATTGCAGGCACTTAGGTATTTTGGTAACAGTTGTCTTTCAGATGAGAGGATGTTTCTGTTTGAGAAACTGTGCCACACCTTCAGTGTTGAGCCCTTTCTGTACCCATCTGAAAACTTCTTGTGCACCTGTCATTCTAGAGTAGAAGCAGCAAAAGCTGCAGTGTGTCCAATACTGGGGAAGGGGACTTATCTCAAGGCTTTTGTAAAAACCTGTGTTAGCCAACATGTTTTTGTCTTTATATTATATCTGCAGAATTATTATAAATAATATGATGCTGGCTACAAAGTATTTTTATCATCCAATTCACCTGACCTCCGCATTGCTTTAAGAGAAGGTGCTAGTTATTGGAGATTTTTTTCCTGTGTATGTTAAGAAGAGTCTTGGATTACCAGTGTAGTTTATCTTGATGTGTGCACCTGTATCCCCGATTATAATGAAAGCCAGTGCCACCTCTGAGCAGCTCATGTTATTTAATCTGTGTGTCTCCCAAGTCCACAGGTAACATGGAGACAAGGGAGTTTGTATTAAATACACTTGAGCCTTTATTACCTCCATGGTACTTGCTCATCTTTCTGTGTTTGCAAGGCATTTTTCTTTTTAATCCTTAAGCATTTCAGTTAGTAAATAGAAACAGGAAACGGAGGTGTTTTTTCAGTCCAGTGACAATAAGGCTCAGCGAAATGTGCTGGTTTAGTCATATTTGCAACATGGTGACCTGTACAAAATTGCAGCTTAGTTTCTTGGTCAGTATGAAAATGCAGCTTTTAAAATGTAATCGCTTTTAATAGCTCAAGAATTATAGCTAAGATGCTTAAGACATTTTGCTTTAGTGTTCGTTCACCAGTAATTTGAGGAGCTACTACAAGCTGTACCACCAGGCAGTAAAATAATTGCAGTAGAGAAATATTCTATTTCTTCTTGAATTTGAATTGAACCTAAAAATTTTTGATTCAAATCTGCTGCTTCAAGTGGTGAAAAAAAGACAGTAGCAGGTTGCCAGTAAAGGGTCTGTTCTGCCTGATCAAGTTGAAAATTCATGTTGAGGTGCTGGAATAGTTTGCCATTCTTGCTGTTCATTTTACAAAACAAGTTCCAGGCTGAGCTCTGCTTTTCATGTATTCTCTCTCCATGGAAATTATGTCCTTTTTCTCATTTCAAATTAGATGAGTACAATGAAATCCTTATTTTACATATTTATTAACAAGGCTTTCATCCCTGTGGTATTGTAACTATCCTCACTACTTCATGCAAAGAAATTACAAGGAGAACTCACAAACCTTTAGGACGTATGTGATCACTCTTTTTCAAGCATTATTGCTCATATCTGTATTCTTCTTGCATGTTGCTCCACCAACTATTATTTACTGGCCTTTCTTTCCATACACTCTTCATGGCATTGATTTTTTTTTTAATTTGACATAAATCGTATTGCAAACCTCGTGACAAGTTCAAATCTCTTTAGATACCAATTGTTAGAGAACTGATGAGTGAAGAAATTATGTCTACCCCACTGTCTGGCATGTGGAGGGTTAAGGGAATTTTTAGCCTCACCAAAAAGTATTTGGTCAGGTACTCAGGTGCTGGAAATTTTCTTAGCAACATCAGTCACCTAGGAACATGATCATCTGCTGTTCTGGGGTAGAGATTACAGAGCTTAATGATTAGCTACTATAAGCTGCAGCTGATGCCAGACTCTACCCCCTTTACACCTAATTAGCCTCATTAATGAGCTCTTCTGCTCTCCACAGAGAGGGCTTCCTCCCTGGAATAGGAGGCAAAAATACTTTGCCCAGGTAGATATGCTGAAACCTTTAATTATTGCCCACACCTGCAAAGCCTTGTGTCTCTGACAGCAATATTGCTTAGCTGAAATTGTGCTTATTTACAGTGACCACAGTACACAGTATTAACTCTTTAGCACCTTAGGAATTGTTTTTAAGCTTTGAAAGTATTTGTATAGGGTATAAATGTTAGCACTCAAAACTGTTATGCTTAATAAAATCGGGTGTGTTGCGGGGGGGGGGGTTGTATGTGACAAAAACGTTTTTAAAAGTTCCTGAGTATTTTGTTTAACCCTGAAAAATGAGTTGAACTTGCTGTTGAATGTGAAATATTGCATTACCAGAACTAAGAACACTGTTAGGCAAGTTTCATTCTTTAAATGAGCACTTGGAGCAATGGGGTTTTGTACTCGTAAAATTAAAATACGGAAAAGTACGCAGCTAGTAATCAATGTAGCAGACAATAAATGAGCCAATGAAGTGTTCTGGTATGACTCTTAGCTATAGCAATTGTAGGTAAATATCTACTACGTTCTGTTGTTTAAATTTTTTGAAATTTGATAACATTGTGTTTGTTTTAATTTTTATTTGTTTTAATGCTAAAATAGCTATGTAACATTTTTGTGTATGCATTTGTGTCAAAGCAATTATGCCCATGTAGAGCAAATGTGTATGTACATTTATCAAATTAGCTCAAAAGGCAGCTCGAGTCAGTGCTTATTCTAGTTTTCAGTAAGGCAAGTTCAAAATGCTAATTTCTCAGGGCAGATACTTTGTTGGTTATTTGGTTTGTTATAACTTTTCCCACGGTAGCCAGCTTTCCTGAATTTTCAGTGGGAAACGCCTGCTGTGAAAATATCTAGCATCCATCATGTAGATACTCTGTGGCACTGGAAAGGATGTAAGAATCTAGTCCTGCTTTGTTGAAGATGAAGTGAGCAGGTGGCAAGTGTTTTCTTTTATTGTCCTTTCATGCTTATTCCTCTGGCTTCTGGCCCGTCGGTGCAGCAGGTGAAGCCATTGCAGAGAAAATCTTGGGCTATGGGATGCTCAGAGTCTGCAGGCAGCTGTAGTCACAAGTTGTGGTTCTTTCTGAGGGAGTTTGAGCCAAGGAATATTTCTTTCCTGGAAGTTTATCTTCTAAACTGAGTAAAGATGATGTGCCTCCTGCAACGCATGTTCAATGCCTGTGCGGAGCCATAGGGCTTTTCAACCAAAGTTGTGAGATTGTAACATTTGAGTCAGCTTTGTTTCCCTTGAAGATGTTCTTAGCAGAATGCTGAGCTGATTCGAGCTAAAGCATTGAAGCTAAAAAGGAATTTGGAACAGAAAACATGCATTCGTACAGTTGAAAGAATATTGAGAAACTGAAAATAGGATCTCAAAGCTGTGATGTCACCACAAGAATGGGCATCGTTATTGGCGTTTCTTATGAATATATAGAGCAAAATTTGCTTTACTGTAGTAACAATTAAAACAGCATCCAGCCACGATGTAATAATGCACTGTGTGAATCGCAGAAATTCATGTGCATTCTTCCATGAGTGAAAGTTGAATTGAATGCCGAGATAAAGCATCAAAATGAGCGATTTTTCAAATATTTAGATAATGTTTTGTAAGTTGTTAGCTCTCCTTATAACTATTACATAAATGGGATTGAAGTTTGTGGACTCTTCTCATTGAAATCTTGGCAGGTTTAGTTCTGTTTCCTAGGTGAGAAAGCCTGAGTTTCCAGGGCAGATGAGAAGGACTTCTACAAGATAAAAATAATCATTGAGGGCATGTGGGTCTGGAGGGCAGCAGAGCTGGCATTTTTGGCCCAGCAAATATCTGCCCATCTGCTCTCTGTCAGAATACGTTAGAAGTGCATCTGGATCCGTGCCCCAGAGTTTCAGCTCGGAGCGGGTCATGTGCTTGTCTCCACGACAACTCAAGGCACTGTGTAAACTGCTGCGCTCTGAGCCAGATGCTTCTCTGCACATGTGGTCTAATTAGATGGCATTTTTCCCCCCTCACGAAAGAGTTCGGAAATCTTGCATGGTTTCCATGTCAAAAAATGTGTAGCTGATATAATGGGAGTGGGGAGGAGTCATGTGGCCAAACACGAAATGATTACACTTGCTGCGAAGCTCAGCTTCAGTGTGCGTGAGCTGTAGGTTTGCAGGAGTGCAGAGCAAATTCCCTTCGGTTTCTTCATCGTGGATTGAGCAAAACCTGTGGGGGAAGTGGTGAAAGGAAAAATCTGCTTTTTTTTCTTCCTCTCACTGGATGCAAATTTTTCTTTATGAATATACCGGGAAGGGATTGGGGGACTCAGACACATTACATAGCTTGCAATAAATGCTCGCAAGACACAGCATTCTCAGTCTCTCAGAGTCGGGATTTCTTTTTTCTTTTTGTCTAGGTGTTTTTTGGTGTTTTGGGATGGTTTTTTAAGGTTTTGAATAAAAACTGCAAGAAGTGAGATGTTGTAGAGGAGAACCTAGGGAAATAAAATCAAACCTAACTTGTAAACAATGATACTTTCTACGGTGGCAGGATCCTCAACCTATTTTGAGACAGGGGAAGCAGCTTCATTTAGCGCCAGTATCGAGGAACTCTTAAAAGTAATTGAAAAGTCACACAGTTTTTGTGGCTATACTGATGTGGCTTTTTCTGTGTCTTGCCTTCTCGTGTGGTAAAATCTGAGCCTCTTACTGACAAACAAGGAATAAATGGTAAAAGGAGAATGAAGAGTTTTCATTTATTTTAAAGGGGAAATGCTTTACTTTGCTGTTTTGTACCTGTGAGGAGAAGCATCTTGAGCAGTTGTGCAGTTCATTCCCAGAAGTTGTTCGGGCAGACATACAATACACTAATGCTCTGTAACGAGCAGCATAGAGGCAAGCGTCCTTGGTGTGGAGAGTTGCGGTTGTTCCCCAGAATGGATGCTGTTGCATCTTTTAAGAGTCTAGTGACATAAGTTACTGATTTATAATCTCACATATATGATAAATAACCATAGCAAGCATATGTGTGTATGCATTTATATATTAATCATTGACCACTTAGGTTTCCCCAGAAACCATTGCATGAGTTGAAGAGCAAGAAATGAAACTTTTTTCCAGGGTTCCTAATCCAGTGCCTTTGAGCACCTCTCTCAGGGAGCATGATGAATTCCTTCTGTAAAGTGACTTCTTTTTGTGTGGTGTTTTTTCATGGCAATAGTTGAGGCTTCCACACCAAATTATCAAGTGGCATACCGTGGTGACAAATCAAACCTCAGTGAGTTCTGTTATAGAGTAATAGCATTACTTTGCCAGATGTTTTATGAAGGAGGTGGCACTGCATATTGTGTTGTCTTATATCTGTGCATTAGTGTATCTACCAGAGACTAGATGTCTCTAAGTCAGTGAAAATTTAAAGTTTAATTCCGTTATATCCATTTTATTTATAGAAATGGGGTTTTTGTTACTTAGCTTGAGAGTGGAATTCTGTGACCTACCTTAATGACTAAAGCTTCTCTCGCGTTGCTTTAGTGAAGTTTAAAACAGTATATTCTCCTTCTGCATCTGTATTACCATCTAACTATTATATTGAAATATTTTGATCTTGAAAATTGCTGTTTTATTCAATGTGGGTTTGGGGATCATGGTACAAAGGAGTCATATACATCTTGCACAAAAACGTATTTGCAACATATTTACTTGGGTGAATTCTGGAAACTTCATTGCTTTGTATGAGTTCTGGCTTTTTACGTGTATCTAAGAAATCAAAAGAAAGCAAAATATTAACACTTGATAACTTCAGGCCTATTGGTAATTTCTAAATCTTGGCCATTCATTTATCATTTCTGCAAAGATTTTTTTTCCGTATTTTAACAAAATATTTTGTATTCTATTCAGTTTTAATAAATGAAACAAAAAAAAGGCCTGTCATCTCATAGGAAATACTTTGTGTAGATTGTGTTTCCAAGCACACTTTTATATTTTGTCATAGTATAAAATAACTCATATAAAGAATTGCTCTGTAATTTTTCTCCTTTTTTGTATTGTCACTAATGTTCCACAATAGTTAACATAGAAAAAGGCCTTTTTATTATAGGGAACCTGAATTGGTAGCTGCTTTGCATGCAGAACGTACTGGCTTCAATGGGAGTATTGCTCATGGAATGATTGCAGAACTAGGCCCTGAAATTACCTTGCCAGCTAATGATAAAATCGCATGCAGGCCACAGGGGTTTTTGTGGAATAAATATAAGAGTGGAACAATATACAGTACACATTATACCAGTAATTTAAAGCATATTCAGGACAAAGAGAGAGTTCCTAGTGCAGGCAGCATCATAGAGATTTGCTGTATCTGATAAAGATTAGGTTTCTCAGCTCATAATACCATACTATTACTTTTCTTTTGTTAGTCTTTCAACACCTACACTCATGCATTGACACAATATCAAGTAGGAAGAGGAAGAATAGCCTTGTATTTAAGGTACTGAACAGGGATTAAAGAAATTTCGGTTCTTTTCGCTGGCTCTGCCAGAGACTTTTGTGACCATGTACAAGTTACTTATTATTTTCATGCCTCTATTCTTGATCTGTGAAATGGTGATTTTTTTTTTCTTTTTTCTTTCTTTTTTTTTCCTCCTCCCAGCCCTAAATGCTTTCTTGCTGGCTTCTTTGCACTTTGTCTTCCAGTTTTGTTGCTTGAGTTCTAGAGACATGAGGCTGTATCAGTTGCTTAAGGACAGGGCTGGCTCATGTAGGTGATTCAGAAATCAGGACAGGCAATGGCTTGAATTAACCATATAAACACTTTGAAAGATGGCTTCCTCTATTACAGTAAAGTAGTTTCATTATTTTGGAATATGAGCATGTGTCATTTTACTCGGTCTAACATGAAAATGCCAGGTATCCTAATAAACTAAAAGGATTTGAAAGGAGAAGCAAAAACATCGCTGTGTGATGTAAGTTTTTGCCAGTTACACATTTTTCGTTAGTTTCTTCTCTTATTTGAAGTGAATTTTGTGCAAAGTTTGTCAGATCCTGTAATAGTTTTGGATATTACCATCTGAAATAATGTGTAAAGGGGTGTTGTTAAACTTTCATTGAATCTATCCGTATCCGAGCTGGTTTTCTTACAATGTTTCGATGCAAATAAATCTTCTTCTGTATTTGTTCTACAGAAGTTTCATAGTAATTGTAAAACACCTGAAGTTTTTTGGTCTGAAGGCGTTTTGTATGTTGTGGAGTTGATTGCATTATATGTATTCAAAGTAAAAAACTTCAACATTGTGGTACAGGCCACAGAGTTCTAATTAGTGTTGAAAAAGGATTTGATGAAGTCTGAGTATCTGCATATTATAATTTCTCATTTAAAGTTGAGTTGTGTGTTTAAATTGCTTCATCCTAGTTTGCAGCCTACTGGTCAATGTTAGTGATATCTTCAGTGGTTGTAGGAAACAGATGTATGTCCTTTCTGAGGATGCTTTACTTTTATTTGGGTTTTGGTCGAGAATATATTTGTTGTTATGAGTCTGCTTTTTTCCCCCCTGTCTAACTTACAGCTCCAGTTGGGATCTAGTTTTATAAAGGGAATTACGTAAGAATTTTGAGAATGCTTACAAGATACATTTTTAAAATTTATTAACTTCCAGTATCTACATGAGAAAACTGGGTTACAGCCAGTAACCACAAACAACTCCACATTTTTGAAGCTTTTCTCATTTTTTTTTTGTTAGTGCGAGGTGTGTTCTACCCCTTTGTAGTACAATCAGAGAAACACTTCTCTGACTATTTAGTCATGTCCAAGTTAAGCATCTGGGCATGTTGTTTAAGTTATTTTGCGCACTGCAGAATGTCTCTGTCTCACCTCATGTGATTTGTCTGTCAAGAAAGATTTTGTAAAAGAAAGCTCCCGAGCTCTTGTATGGGTAATGCCTATGTAGCTGAATGCAACTCGCTGTATGTGCGCATAGCCATGATCCACAGTACGGGCACAAGCAAAGTTTTGGCACATGCCAGTTTGAAGGGGATGTTTATGTGATTGAGTGTTATGATTAGTGTCAGTGATTCAGCTGACTTGCAATCACCTTTCTCCCTTTTATCTCTCCTGTAGCGATATTATTACAACTTATTACAGGAGTTATCAGATCTCATGCAGAAGAATGACAGCTGTCAGAAATTACAATTCACCAGGCATTGCAAGGGTTGAGAGTTTAGAGAAACGTCCCGTTTTGTTTGATACTGTAAATCTTATAAAAGGTATCTATAAAAAGTACAGACACGGTAAATCTGTTTTTAAAAAAAATGGTAGGGATATTCACTCTCAACTTATCTCTGCCAGAGGTTATATACCCTAGCGAGAAACATGAAGAAAAAGTCTGAAATTGGACTGGTAATGGAAATGGGCATTTACATGAGACAGTAAGTGTTTGGATAGTACAGCCTGCATTGGTAAGGATACGGTTTTTAAATGCTTTTAAAGATTACGCTTAGCAATACTGGTTTATCAGAACTGGGAGTCTCTTTTTGAACAGAGTCTTAATTTAGTTTTCTTTAGAAGAAGTGTGGTCAAATTTCTGAGCACATGATTTCTTTGTTCCTGAGCAGCATCTTGAAATGCTAATAAAGCTATGGTATCATTTGCTTAATGCAGAGTATTTGATCTGTGCTTTCTTGATTCCATTATGACTGAGGCAGATGCAAAGAGCTTTCTTGCGCTGAACATATGTACTAGTTATGGGGACATTATTTGTCGTTGCAATTGCAAGTTGAGTGAGGCGATGTCCTATCAGGTGTCTGTCACCAATTTCAGATTTTCTTTATGGAATCCTGCTGGCTGGCTGATGATCCTCCTTCAGCTGTGATGAGCTAATCTTTCCTTGACATTGTAATCACAATTCTTGAAAGGTCTGCAGAGCAGTTGCTTGCCTTTGGTTGCTGTTGTATCTGATGTTTACATGTATATCCAGATCAGTGAGATCATTCTGCTATCTTAGTTTCATTATAATTCTGGATGGAATTAAGGATGATGATTCCTAGACTATCCCTACAGGCTTTACTTTGTCATTTGCAACATAACCAATTTTAGTAAAGGATTTGGTTGTTTGCAGCATCTAGGTAGTAATAAACCAGTGATGTATGAATCTCTTGCACGTCGTTGTTCTTGCTGTATATTTGGGGTTTTGCTGCGTAGTATACTGACATTAGACTTACAGCTTGTAGACTGTCAGATTGTCATCTTGTTCTGCACCTTTAAATTCCACCCACATTTTTTCATTTCGTGGCTGGTTTACAGAGCAGCTCTAATGGCTTGTGTATTTATTAGAGAGGCTTTGAAAAAGCACCTACATGGTTTAAAGGCATGCGTACAGCAGCACAAAATTCATTACCCTGCACCACATGCTGACCATGATAATGCAGAAGAGATTACGTGTATCTTCCCTGGCATAACTTCTAGGGTTGTCTAAACAGAGTCTTCAGGTCTAGGTTGTTGGGTTTTGGGTTGGTTTTTTTTTAACCCTTAGAATCAAGTATTGTGAAATCTTTGCTTGTGCAAGAGACTCTCACTGTTGACCTAATTTGAACCCTGTCATTATTATCTTAATGTTTTCTCCAGCAGTCACATGCTGGCTTTAAAGCCCCATTATCCAGACGCACACCTCGATGTCTCATCTCGTGCAGGAGTGGGAATAGTTAGACTTCCATGAGTTATCTTAGTGCCTGCATGTCTTTTCAGAAGTATCATTTGTGTCTGCCTCTGTCCCTCTCGCCAGGTCCTTCTCTAATCTGTGCAGTCTTCTGTCCCACGTATTTTTAGTCCTTTGTATTCACTGTGAAAGTTACTGACATAAACAGTTGGCTGGCCTGCAAGCGTGGTAAGTTGGACAATTCGGATACGATACTTCTCTCACGAACAATAAGTGTCTGCATGAGGTCCTGTACCCTCTTCTGAAAGCAAGTTTTTCTTTCTGAGGAAAATTACTTCCTTGAAAGACGGGGAATCATGGTGAAATTTTTTACAGCGTAGCTAATCAAAATCGGGCTTTATCTTTTAATTTGCATTATGGCTTCTTAAAATATAACAGCAGGTTTCATGAAACTCTAGAACAGTCTGAAATAAGTCCTAGACTCCTTTCGTTTTTCACTTGCTGCCTTAAGTAGTTTTAAACATTATTTTAGAATGTAACAGAATTCCAGTTTAAAAATAGGGCTGGCAATGGATCAGATGTGGGCTGAAACTTTTCAGCTTTTTAAGGGGTCATGAGATAGCAGCACTGCCCTGATGAACTTCACTATGCCATATGCATATAAAATATTCATATAAAGGGAGATTTGCAAAGGCATAAAGACAAGACACCTGTTTTTTCAATGCGTCTTGGAGTCTTAGTCTTATATTTTAAAGTAACTTCTCTTTTGTTAAGATTGCAGATTAAATGTCTTTGAAATGTGTAAATTTTTGCATTAAAAAATAATTTTGTGATCCAATCTTGAAATATATATAAAATTATCTAATACTACAGATCAAATCAGATTCCTCAGAGTCGTATTGTGCACACATTTAGAGCATTTGCAGTGCCATGTCTTAGCCTCTGTTACGCATTTAGAGTTGCAGGGGGGAATAACGGATATTTAAGGTGTTGATGAATTAAGGCCTAAATTCTAATTGTTAGAAACAGCGAGTTAAGGTGTTGACGTGTTTATCAGGACAAGTTACTATAATTGTTTTAGATGTGAGCAAGGCCATTCATTTCACCAAATACCTGCAGTTCTTAGCGTGTCCCCTCATGTGTAACGTCATCTGTCAGTAAAAGCAGAGCTGATTAGCTTTATAATTTACAGTTAAGTAAATCTGTTGAGAAAATGCTCTTATTGTCCAGCTTGACTTTTTGTAATGAAGCTGAGGGTGGGGGTTAGGAACAGTGTGTTCACCCTTCTGGAGGTCATGGAGGATTCAAGGTACTAATGCATTCTCAGCTGAAAAGCTCACGCTTGACCTTGATGATTAAAGTTTTTCCTATCATCTAGCAGCAGTTCAGCCTGGATTGTATCTTTAAGAAGTCAAAAGGTCTAATCAACCTAATGAACAAACTCAATCATTAGTACTTTGGGGAAGGAAGTGCGTTCACCCTATAATGATACTGGGCTTCCCCGGCTGCACTATGTGTGTTTGTAAGAATGGTACGTAGCTGGATTGTCAGAAGAGAAGCTGGTGTGGTTGTGCTGGATGTACAGTGGAGGAGCAGAGGAAGATTCTGTTTGGCAGGGTGTAGTTCTTCCCACAATGTTCATACTCTTCTCTGGCCATGGGAGAAGTTTTGGATTCTTGTAGATTATAGGAAGAGTTGCTTAGTTCCTTTTGAGTGCTTTGTGTGGCTTAAATGAAAGTTAAACCTTCCTCTGGTGAACAACTTCGCTGATCATGGACTAATCTACACTTTTCTTCATGTATTCCTCCCAGCTCTTTTCACACTCCAGATTGTGTCTATGTCAGACAAATATTTTTTCAGGCACCCTTTGGTACGTTCTGGTAGCTGCATTAGATGGGAAAGCCTTTTTCGTACCGGTCAAGTAGGTGTTACATGCTGTCGTTTGTTGTACTGTTGCTCGGGCCCCGCTTGGAAAGTGTCTGTCACTACAGTTTCTGTAGTAACAGATGCATTTGCAATCTCCTAAGATTTTCTTCTACTAATTGTAGTGCTCTAGTATCTTGACTTTTCTGTCCTGATACCTGAAAGAGTTTAAACAAATCTCAGGTGGGATGGCAATAGCAGAGGATAATATATATTAAGTTCTTGCATGGGGTGCCTATGTTAGTCCGAATTGTCGGTCCCATCTCAAAATCAACTAATGGCTTTTTCCATTTGCCAAATTATCTCTTGCTCAAAGTCTTGTTTTGACGCTTCCATCTCATGCAGAAGTTCTGTCCCTTTCTGCCATCTACTAACATGGGTGGATGATCAGTTAAGTCATTAAATGCATTGAAACCTTTCAGACAGTACATACCTTGATTTTTGAGACAGAACCTTTGTCGTGACAGTACTCAGCGTGTCACTGGAGGCTGTCACCTGTGTCTTGCATACCAGGTGCATATCAACCAAACCTGTTTTTCCAAACATTTTTTCTTTGTTTACTTTGAAACGCAGTATCTTGTGATTCTTTATCCCGATGAGAGCAAAGCCGTGGAGAAAAAAAAAAGTGTTTTTTCACACTCATGCTTCTTGCCCAGAAAGATTGTAGTGATTTTGTTTTTCCCTCTAACTACCGGCTAGTGTAAAGACGGGTTATTATCTTTTAAATTAATTATCCTGAAACTGTAGTTGTCACATAAGAAACGTACTTTCTTTTCCAAAACGATGGAAATTCATTGGCCTGAGAAAAGGGTGACAGAAACTATCGTAAAAGAGTGACTTCTTCCGTCTTTGAAAGAGACCCATCCAGTGCTTACAGTCACTTGCAATTCGTCCTTTTCCTCATGTTAGGCACAGACTGTGACCTCTGGCGTTTGTTGGCTGCTGGGTTAGAGGTGAGCTATGTGGTGTATCATCTGGGTGATTCTGTTGTCCAGTTGGTTGGGGGCCAGCAAGAATTTTATTACTGTGGGCTGATTATTTGAAGCCAAATATTTCCTTCACTTTCCTCACAAATTGCATTAAAACCTGTTATAACTATTTGCACTGTTTACTTACAATGGTGAGGACAGGCAATCAGCCGTGAATATGAGCTGTCGGGTTCAGAAGCTCTGGGGTAGTACGAGACCTCAGTAAGAAATGTATCAATGAGTAAGTTTGATCGATTGTGAACTCAGGGGAAAAGGTGAATGCTTACGGATTTTAAGAAATGTGTCATCACAGTTTGCCCAGCATAGTTTTGAGGGTTTAGTATCCTTTCAGTGTGGATTAGGTGCTAGAAGTCCTGGGGCCACGTGGTGCCTTCCAACATAAATTGGTGTGGAGAAACCAATATGCTCAGGCAGTGCTGTGGCAGGGTTTTTTTGAGCACAGTCATTTTAGTGTCCCTGTTATCCTGACTTTACTGAGCCAATGGGAAACAAAGATCGCTAATGTGAAAAGCATTCAGAAACTGAATGGTGCCGCCCTTTTAAAGAGGGTGCTTTAAGTTTATTGCTATCTAATGTTGATTTTGAGCACTCAACAGATGAGGAGTCCAAATATATTTCAGTATGAGTATGAAAAAGCCTCCATATTAATTATAAGACAGTATAATTTTATCACTCTTTTTTACTTTCTTGTTTTTAATTCAGTAAATAAATTTGCTTGCTACGTTGACTATTTGTAGATTTAAGTGTGGAGGAAATTTGTGCCCTTATGGCAGATGCACAGCAGACTTCAGCATTAACATAACTCATTAAAATAAGATAAAAGTAGAGCTGCAAAACAATTTCTGTCTTTTGCCAACAAGGTTGTGAAAAAGGGAAATTTCACTCATTCAATATATGAAAGTCTAATCTTTCTGAACTGTGAAGAGAACACAGTAGACATTCCTGACTTGTTTGTGCAGGTTAACCGGCTGGGTCTACTGAGGCAGATAAGCAGAATATACAAAATTCAGAGGACTGTGTGTTGTATTTTGGGGACGTTAAGTAAAATTGCCTTTTTGGATGATGAAAGTTCCTTCACCAGCATTAGAAACATGTGCATAAAGCAAATGCATTTTATTTGATGATACGCAGTTTGCCAGTTTCCAGCCTGTTTCTCAGTCACATAATTGAAACCTGGAAATAAACTGCAGTTTACTCGATGCTATGTAAGGCCTGCTTTGTTTACCTATTTATTTTGGAAGGGAAGTAGATAAAATGGGGCAGTGGATTCAAATGGATTCAGACAAAGCTTTTTCAGTGTTTAATGCTCTGAACTCTGCAGGGTGAACCCATCACTTTCTGTGAAGAAACATTTGTGTCCCATCGTTCTGCTGTCATGAGGCAGTTTCTTCAGAATGCCATTCAGCTCCAGCTCTTTAAGCAGGTACTGGCTTAATTGCTCTAATGTAGAAGCAGATTCTTTAACAATGCAACAGGGTTTTTTGAGGGCTGTTCCTATATTCCTTGATCTGTCAGCCACATAATGAGGAAAATCGTGTAGCTGGCGGCACCTTAATTCCTGCTTGCTGGCTTTTCTCAGATTCGGGCGGTAAGGCTTTCTATACTGTAAGAGATGTATGGGTTTTTCCCCCTAAAGGTCTCTGTGCTCATTTTTGATCTGAGCATACTTAGACCCAATATATCTGCTGTAAACTTTGTACAGAAAGCACAGTACTGTTAAACGTTGATATTATGGCTTCAGGGAAGCTGAAGCTGCGTATGTATAGACAAACGCATGAATGCTGGTTTTGTAGTGAAGCGACATACCTTTTTGCATTGGTAAACACTTTGCCAGTTTTGGTTGTGTTTTCGTTCTATTTAAAGTCTGTTTCCCATAAGAGCATTGGGGTTATTCTAGCAAATGCAGAATAAAGTCTTTCTGAAAAGACAAAGGATGGGATGACTGATTTGTTTACACTTTCTTTTAATGCTGATGTAGTTCATTGATGGCCGTCTGGATCTTCTTAACTCTGGCGAGGGCTTCAGTGATATTTTTGAAGAAGAGATAAATATGGGAGAATATGCAGGTAAGAAATACAGTATCGTAAGGTAATTTCAGACATTGTTCTTAAGTTACTGTTTGTGGGCCATGTGAGCCATGTCTTTGTGGTTCCTCATCTAAATAACTGAGGCTGCAGTGATCCCTGTAGATTGAAGTGTCTTAAATTTTTGTTTTTTCCTCTGTCAAGAACTTTGTTTGAGTAATGTATTGTAGTTTGAATAAAGTCTGTTCAGGCTTTACCACTTGGCTAAAGTACAGCTAAAAGAATTCTTGCAGTGGAGGATACTGAAAAACCTCGGCTTTACCCGTAGCCACCTCAAATTTCTCTTAGCGATATTTTAAAAAAGTCAGTGTTTTCAAATACCTGGAAGGCAACCCCTCTGACAAACGCCTCTTAGCAAGTAAAAGAGAAACTGTAGATATGTCATCGGTTTTCTGTTGTGGTGTTTCCTTTAAAAGAAAAGGTAGCTTGTCCTGTTCCATTTCTGTACTGTTCATTCTCCTAGAAGCACTAAGTGCTAGCACTTTACATTTCTAGCTTGTTTGCTCTTTGGTAGAGAGTTACAGTTTGTTTGTTTGTTTGTTTTTGTGATTCTCTCTAGGTAGTGACAAATTGTACCACCAGTGGCTCTCTACAGTAAGGGTAAGAACACAATATTCCTCCAACAGACATTCTAATTCTTGACCATTGAACAGTTCTACATGGCTGTTAACCACTGTCCTCATGAACGTGACTAACCTGTTTCCTGCAGTGTTTAGCTGTGACCAACTTGAGTTTAGTTGTGAGAAACTAATTCACTCTTCAGATGAAGTAAAAACAGAAGAAAAAATACACTAAAACAAAAAAAATCACCATAGGAATTCTCAAGTTTTTGAACACTTTTAATGTCTTGGAAACAGCTGGAAATAAGTTACTGTCATTTGAGAAAGTAATGTGGGTTTTCTTTCCTTTTAAGAGAAAAGGGAAGAAAAGGGAAAGTTGCCGCACCAAAAAGCTCTTTATAAAGCTAAATATGAGTATGAATGGGGACAGCACTGTTTGGGATGTTTTTTGCATCTCTTTCGTTTAGTGCTTTAGTTGTATAAATTAAAAATTTAAATACTTTTAGAGAATAATACATTATTACAGCTGAAAATTGTCAGCTGGTTTTAAAAGTCTCTTTTGATGCCTAAAATGTGATATTTCCAGTTTATGAGTAAGAGTTTGTAGGAACGATTGAATTGTTTTCTAACAGAATTGAGTTTTGCAGCATTCCATTTGCCTGTTGTCCTGGTTATGAGTGGAATTATGTTCCTTACACAAAATGCTTGGCTCAATATTGTCTTGATCATTTTGAATTAAACGTATTTTATAACAGTAATGCAAAAAAATCCCATCATATAGTTAGGTAGGTAAATATGGAGAGAGGTATAGAGAGATATATATATATATATATAAAAATCGTAGAATGACAAGAAATTTTAAAATTACAAGAAAGGAGAATGACTGACAGTGACTATAAAAATACTTGTAATTAAATTCAACAGTTTATAATTTTTGTTGAAGATTAATTGTCATGTAGCAAGAGAAGTAGAAAATCTTAAAACTACTTGCATCTGATTGCATGTGATTTCTGGAAATATAATTTTGTACAGAAATAAGAACATGTAAAATTATCTAAGGTTTCATGCCTTGGATTTTACCCATCTCCTGTGTTTATCAAATCAGGTACTGTACAGCACTAGTCAGCGGTGTGTGGAAGATGTATAAAACGCCAACCAGGCTAACAGATTATTCCGTCTGACATATTACTGTCTTAGGACTTTTATTATGTTCACCACATGCAATCCAGCTTGTCTAGAATTAATGTTTATGACTGTAGTTAGATTTCGTTTTCCTCAATTTATCCCTTCATTGACTATTTAGATGTTAAAAAGGCGCATGCTTTTGATAAATAGTGTTACAGGATCATGAAAAGGAAAATAAAAAAAGATCTTGTTTCTTCAGATTGAATGTACAGGCTTTCCTGAACCTGAATTTTCTGCCCTAGACATTCAGTATTTGGTAGGATATTTTTGTCTTAAACTTATTTAGGATTTTAACGCAACGTACAGGACACCCTTGAGGGCGAGTGAAGCTCTCATAGAACACTGTTTCGTGAGATGATCTGTATGACAAAGGCTCTTGGTATTAGGAGGCACTGACGTTTTTCATTTGAAACCTGCTGTATTAAACGGAATTGGGATTCCTCTGGAAAACCAGAGAGAAACATTTAATACGTTTTTACTTGTGTTCTTTTTCTTTGAATTTACCATTTTAATACTCAGCTCTGCTAATAAGCATAGTTAATGCTTTGTTATTTTAAGTTAAGAATGGTGGATTTTAGATGGCTGTTTGCTTTAAAGAGCTTTCATAAAATTTATTCCATTGTTACTATAATTATAGAAAGGAAGTGGAGCCATTTTAAATACAGTAAAGACCAAGGCTAACCCTGCAATGAAGACTGTCTATAAGTTTGTAAGTATCAAGTAATGGCTTGCTACTGAGATAAGAGTCTAATTACAGTTCTGGTTTAACCTTTCAAATGAAGCTCAAGACAAATTCATTTTTATTGGACTCACAAAATTACTTAAAAGACGCATTCATCTAAATTTCAAATTTAAATGGAAAAGTCATTTTGAAATTTAAACATAATTGAAATGCAGAGAAAGGGAACTTATGATTTCTTTTGAAAGTGTAGACGATAAATTCTATTTATTACATAGAACTATTTCTGGGAAATAGTGCCTATGTGCTCTACTAAGCAGCTCTACCATCTCATCATTACTCTGTTGGAAATCATTGTTACCTCAGGTTTCTCTGCTTGCAGCTTCATCGAAATAAGGGAATCCTCTCATTTTCCAGATTGTTTCCATCTTTTCTAACTGTCAATTAATTTTCCCTAGAGATTTCTTATAGCTGCTTATTTAGAGCTCAACTTACTGAGTTATTCTTTAAATGAAAATGTTTTCAGTTCTGTTAACAAACAGCTAGTATGTTCCTGTGTTATCATCATGCATGGCTGCTGGTTTCAGTGCGCAAGGTAAAACGAGAGAGAGATTAGCAAGGATTTCTTATAAGCTCAGTTTTAGGAAATAATGCCGCAAAAAGCAACTTTTATTTTCTCCTGTCTTCCTCCAGCCTGAGAGATGAGTAGGGTGAAAATAGCTCTACTAAGTGGAACTGACATCTAGAATACAGCAAGGAGAAAGTTTGCAGGCTTACTATTACTCTTGATTGTTAACTTATAGCAGAGATAAGTACTTAGAGGGGAAGACCCAAAGGTGTGGATTGCAAAAACATGAAAGATGTCTATGGCATCAAAACAGAGAAAACAGAAATTTTGCAACAAGGAGTGGGGGAGGAGGGCCTTTGTGTGTGGTGGTTTTGGTTTGTTTGGGGTTTTTTTTAGCTTTCTATTTGNTTAGAGGGGAAGACCCAAAGGTGTGGATTGCAAAAACATGAAAGATGTCTATGGCATCAAAACAGAGAAAACAGAAATTTTGCAACAAGGAGTGGGGGAGGAGGGCCTTTGTGTGTGGTGGTTTTGGTTTGTTTGGGGGTTTTTTTAGCTTTTTATTTGTTTTAATGTTTTCAGTATCCTGTTACGATTTTTTTTCCTTGCTGTTTTTAGTAACTAGAGAAGGTGAATCTTGATGCACTGAAATCAAGCATAGTCACTGCTGGAAAAAGAAGGGGATTTTAACTTAAATTAATTTTTCATGCAGGCAAAAGATCATGCAAAAATGGGAATAAAAGAAGTGAAAAACCGCTTGAAGCAAAAGGTACTTGAAGTTCTTATTCAAAATGTATAAGCACCATGTATGAAATACTTAGCCACAAAAAGCATTATGTGATCAATAGGAAGCTGTTTGATACAGTGTTGTTAGCACACTTCAAAATGCATTACCAGCTGTCCCGGATTTTTCACACTGTTATAAATATTCACAGACAAAAAAAACTGTCTTCAAATACATTAAAGCTCTGACTTAAACCCACAAAAGCCAGAAAATTGAGTGTTCTGTTTGGAGTGGTCCCTCTCCTGTCCTTTGTGCTGGGGCATTGTGGAAGGGGACTTCATGTGAACTGGGCGATCTTTCCTACAGTAAGGGCAGTGAACTTCTTGCAAATGGCAAATTGTTGTTATTTCTACAGTAATCTCTCAGGGGAAAATAGCATAGGTTTGGTCATTGGGAAAAGGATTTTTATGTTTCATGAGAGTATACCGCAAAGTTTGGGCATAAAGGAGTTAAATTAGAGTTGGTGTTCATTTCAAATTTGAATTATTGCAGAGAAAAAATACTCAAACTGTTTGTTGTTTTCCAAATCTGTCTTTGTTTATAAACAGTACAATTCCAAGAATGTTGAATTGTGTTTGAAGAATGTGCTACCCAATACTAACTGCTCCTTTTAAGCCAGAAGCATGGTTATATTGATACATACCTGATGAATGAGTGGTTAAGTCTGCCTTAGGTTTATTTCAGATACTCTACTTATGCTGTGAAGCAAAGCTGTTAAGAGTCTTTTGGGAAAACAAAATAGCTGACTTGCTAATAGAGCTGAAGTTCTTATCAGAAATTTTTATTCAGTTTGTTGCATGATACTTCGGGGTTTTTTTTTAGTCTCTGCTATCTCACTAAATTTCTTCTCTAAATTTCTAAACCATCACAGCGCTTCAAATGTATTCCTAGGGCACTAACAGTAATCTACCTGAACGTGTCAACAAAATGTTAATACAAAGGGATTATTCTGCAGCCAGGTTATGAAATGGTGAAAGTAACTTTGTGTACAGTGCAAAAGCGGTTCACACTCTAAATGCTCTAGCAGATTGCTAGACGTTTTTGAGGAAGATAAAGATGCTTCAGATGCGTTTAATGCTATTTTATTTTCTTACACTTACTACTTAATATGTGACCACTTTAGATACAGTATGAAAATATTAGAAAAGTGAAGCAGTTTTCTTGTACGTGGAATTTTTTGTGTAATTCCATGGGTTCCACTTCTGGACATAACCTTCATGAATAATAAAATATTTGGCCTTCTCAAGTGCATTTCTAAAGCAGTTGAGCTGTGTAAAATGACCAGATTGTTTTCTCGTGTTTTAAATGCTAATATAATTGTATGCTATTCTGTGACATTTGTATAAAAGGCTGAGAAACGTCTCGTTCATTCATTGCTTTGTTTTATTGTTATTGTTGTCTTCCTAGTCCTTCAAGCAGCAAGCATTCTTTTTGAAAAACACACATAACATTTACAAATAAATGGCCCAATTTTGTTTCACTTTCCTTATGTGGCATTTCTGTAAGTAAGATGGTTAAACATGATCAACATATGCTTTCACAAGAGCTTAAAAGGTTTCCATGAGTAGTTGACAAATACTGCTCTACCTCTCCTTTCCTCATTAACTCTGTTCTTTTCTGTCCCATCCTCTTCTCCATTTTGAGTGCAAGATAGGAAGATGACTCTAAAGAGGTATTGCTCTGTTTAAATTGGAAAGAATAGCAAAAATTGCTTAGGCCACCATCATGTTATTTTTAATCTAAATGTCTGCTGCATTGTTGACAAGTCTATTAGTGCATCCTCACCAATTTTCATGTGAGAAGATTTTTCTTGTATTTACTTATACTAGTATGTGCAAGTGTTAACTGTTTGAAATTCTGGCATCGTTAAATACTTAATTTTTGCCAAATTTGGGATGCTAGTCTTTCGTCTTCTGAGGATAACCTAAGGTTATTTTTAAACTGAACTTACTATCCACTGCATCTTAACATGTTATTTTCCATTATTAATACAAAAAGTATGCAGGCCGCTGGTTAGGAAGAGTCAAATATAAACATCCCTTTTCCAGTTTTTCGCTGCCAAATATGAGCAGCTTCTGTACAAGACAGAATTTAAAAATGCAATAAAGCTAGAGGTCTGCTTGCTACAACTCTGCATAGCAATGGTGACCTCTTAAATATAATCAAGAGCCCATTTTGCCCTTGGTCTGCTCCAGTCTTGGGTTTGAATTGCAAATGGGAAATGCAGGATTGACCTGTTGAGAGGTCACTGTGGTGTGTGTAAGGTCCTTCTTTAATATGATAGTAGAGATTGAATGGGGCTCTATTTCCATCCCTTGTTCATTTGTGGTACAGTATTTCAAAGCAACAGAAATAGTTTTCAGAGGATTCTTACGAGTGATAGCAAATAATTGTTAATAGATACAGCATGGTAGCTTTATTTTATATCTGATACAGTACTTTTTTCTCTTTCTCTTTTTCTTTTTTTTTCTTTTTCTTTTTTTTTTTTTGTAAGGGCTGCTTTTTCCATTTCATAAATGGACCATGGTGGTCAAGTCACTCCGTTATTGGCTCGTTTGAAGCTTAACTACATAGAATTAGGAAGAAGGAGGAATATGAATGGTACCATCCTCAACTTTCAGTACAGAGAATGTAACTTACTGAAAGCTTCTGGATAAGACAATTTATATAAATGCTTGGGCACTTGGCGTTAATGTATTCAACATTATTTTACTTACTAGAGCTGTGTGTGGCTCTAGTTAATGTCTGTTATCAATGGGCTGTTGTCAGTGCTTTATCAGTACAGCTAGAAACAACGCGCTTAGGTTTATAAAATAACCTGAAGAATCCTTCTAGAGATTCTGGAATGTGTTTTTTGCTCTTCTAATAGGCAGCATTTGTAGTCCATTACAAAAGATCCCTAGAAAAATTACTAATGCATATTTAAACAGAAGAAAACCTTACTCAGTTTACAGGGTAAACTTTGCATATCTGTAAATATATATCCTACTTATTATCTGAAGTTCCTCCTTTAAAGTAAATAGGTAGTAAAGATTTCACCTGAACAGACAGTTGTTAGGGGAAGCACTGCTACGTATGGAGATAATTATGGAATGTGATAGATCATTGCCATTCTAGTTTTCCAGTAATCTATAAAGCACCTTTTTTCCTCAGGCAAAAGGTGGTTAATAATAATATCCTTATATACAATATAATATGATATATATATAAAAATATTGTATTATATATAAGG
>VZSC01012634.1:323511-343276 GCA_013398225.1 Steatornis caripensis | reverse complement strand
ATATTATTATAATATATATTATATAATAATATCCTTACATTACACTTCCTTTTCATTAAAAAGTCACCAAAACATTGCTAGGTTTTTGCATTTCTGGATAATTTATTCCATCAATGAGAAACTTAACACCTTCTATTTTTTTCCAATTTTCCAATTAAAATTTCCAATTTTTCCAATTCCAAGAGGAATAGGTCTCATGATTTCTGTTGTTACCCTGAATAATATATATGACTTAAGCTGCTTCAGGAATGTCTTGCTGGCTTATACCAAATCCATTTTTTGGAGAGACGTTGGAACTGAAAAGTCTGACTTAGGACATAGCTACACAGTACGATGCACTGCAGTACAAAGAACTGCCCGCGAGCACCGACCAAGCTGGTACGCTTACACAGCAGAGCTTCGTGTGGAAGTACAAGCGCTGGTCTCAAAAGCGATGTGGAAATACAAGACAACATCTGGCTGGTGGTAAATCTGCTCCCTCAGTTGGGATGCAAAGCCTACCTGGCTTTGCTTTTACTACCAGGAGTGGGCACTGCTTTTTTCAGGTCTGCCTGCGCTATGGTCCAGTGCGGTTCTTCGGGCATTTGTAGTTCTCAAGCTGAAGAACTGCTTTTATCAGCAGACATTTTGTGAGCCCTTATACCTTTCTGACGCTGAAGTTCAGAATTGGAGAGTCCTGTTTTCTTGTTTGTGGTTTTATCTCTTTGTATTGTGCTCCCCATTGACTTCTCAGTAACTGTATTCAAAGTCTGTTAGTGGACTGAAGGTACGTCACAGACTGCTTTGAAGGACTGTTTTCTACTTTCCAATTATAGAATTGCCAAACACTTTAACGTTTAATCATTTTAAAGCTGCTTGGAGCCTTTATTTGGAGCATTTAACATCAGGTTTATCTGTTTATTTAGCTCAGATGTTTTCGTTGAAGGTAGAAAATGAACTTTCGTGAAGCAAATTTTGCTTTGATGACAAAAGGTTTGTTGTTGATTTGTCTGCCTTTTGGGGATTTTGAAAAAACAGAGAGGTATCACATAATTTAATTCTCATGTTTTATTAAGTAAATTTATTTAAAAGAAATCATTTTGACTTAAATCCACTGCAGTTTCTTTGGAAGCCTGTACACCAAACATGGTGGAAATATGCTTTAGGAACATGTTATCTTTGGTATGCAATTATATCATGAGAGAAGTAAAGCAAATCTATAGCAATAAAGCTGCAAGGATTTGCAGTGATTGTTATACATCTTAGGGGGGTTTGCTTGATGGCTTGATCTGTCTATATCTTTTATCTCCTCCCATTCCCCTGATGTCCAAATTTTTGCATCCGTTTTACATTTTTGTGGAAATTTTGCTTGTGTTGGAAGATGCTCTGCTTTCCATTGATTCCCAGCTGTCTTGGTTGGAGCCACGGCTCCAGGTGGAAGCTCTGAAGTGCTGGGAACACCCACTGTTCGGTGCAGGTCAGGTGGCTTTGAATGTGCTCGGCACATTTATGGCAGATAAGTAACAGATCTGAAGCTTGGTGCACGTTTAATATGGCTATATTTGTATGGAAGTATGTAAATAAAGCTTGTATTTAATGTCATTACATTTCAGAACAGAATACATCGCTGCCATATGTTATGTGATTCCAAAACTGACCAGATCCCTTGGTAGTATGTTGCTGGTTTGGAGCTTACGTGTCTTGTCATTGAGTTGTTTTGGGGCTCTTTGTCGCTAATTCAGTGTACTTTGTTGAATTTTTTTAGAAGCAAGGTAGCATTGTGCAGCTGGAGGGCAGGGGGAGGAAAAAGTTTTCCTCTAGTTTGACCTTAACAAGTTAATTTCCCCGTGATCCTTATGCCCATATTGGTGAACCACGGCTCTACCAGCTGGATCTAAAAAGGTCTCTCAGCTTCTCTGTGGAGCAGACAAAGCCCCTTAGAAAGTCCATCCAGCTTTTTGTTTCATTTGACCTAAACACATTAGGTCAGTCTGTGTCCAAAAGAACCATTTCTAATTGGCCATCAGCTTACATGTCTCATTATTGTACCTCAGCAAGACGGAAGCTTGAGGGGGCATGTCAAAGGTCAGTGAATCAAAGCAATGTCTATGTCAGCAGCCAACCTCAGGTCAGTCTTGCAGAGCTACAGTGTGTGCAGGGTTCTCTCTATATTTACTAAGCATTATTTCCTTGACATTGTTGCAAAGAGATGTAAGGTTTGGGGCCCACTGCGTTACAGACTGTTTCTCAACTGACTTTCAAACTCTTCTCCTTGTCTGATTCCTTCTGTCTGCATGCCTTTGTCTTTTTCAAAACCTATATTACATATACCATACATACACTTGCCATGTCTTCTAACCTAGGTTGATGGGTCACTTACTTCTGAAGACAAGAACTAATGTCAAAAGCAAAAGCAAAACAAAGCAAAATAAAAAAGCATCCTGCGAGGCAGCAGTTTGTTTTCTACGATCTCCCGAAGGCATTTTCAGTATACACAGACTCAAAGATAAAATGCAAAGCTAACTAGGCTGTGGATTTCAGCTCTCCTTGCCACTTGCACAAGTAATTGTTCTGCTACAGATAATTCTGTGAAGTACATAAATAGAATTACTGTTTTAATTTAGGTTTGCAAAAAGCAGAGCAGCCCTGTTCCTAGGTTTCTGTTGAGTTTGTTCCTAGAATACACATTGAGCTACAGGGTTTTTCCTCCCTGTATATTTCCTGGCTTTTGCATGTTTAAATCAGATGTTTTATTGAATGTATCTCTTTGCGTGCAACTTTGGGGAGGAGACAGTGGTTGTATACAAGCTCTGATTGACAAAGTACAACTAAATGTTTTATTCTAATGATGCTTTCTTTTCTGTACTTTGGGTTTTTTTCCCTAACATCAAAATCGTTAGTCAGCATTATCCTCTAGAGTCTCCTTTGTGCCCCTTGCCCTTAATCAAGAATGTTCCTGGCCATGCTATTCACCTTTTCCTACCATACAGGACATTGCTGAGAATGGGTGTTCTGCAACACCAGAGGAATCTCTACCAAGGACAGCGCCTTCTCCCTTGGTTGAGAAGAAGGACCCTAAATTAAGAGAAGACAGAAGACCAATCACAGTACATTTTGGTCAGGTGCGTCTTAGTGTTAGGTGTCTTTAAATTGTGTGACTCGGCAAAAATAGTTCAGAGAAAAGTCACAATAACGAATAAGACAATTGTTTCTTTTTTTTTAACTGAATTGTGTTGTTATAGATCTATTTCTGTTGTATCTGCTTAAATACGATTCTAAAGACTCGATTTTCCTGGGGTTTACTGATTCCGTTTGTTCACACGATGATTTTGAGGAAAATAAATTCTAAGTGAATGGGGGAGAGGCATGAGTATTGTAGCAATTTTATAAACTATTTTGCTGTTCTTTCAGCATGGAAAGTGCTGTAGCCCTCAGGACTGAGGATGTATGATTTAAAATGTCCTCTGTTATCCAGCCAGACCATTAGTATCAACATGGACCATCCAACTATTAAAGCATTTTAACATTCTCTGAAAATTAAATGTGATGAACTGAGATGGAAAAATCAATTAATAGCTTATTAGTGTACTCTATGTTTGTATTGACAACTGGGCTATACTCAGTAGTTATAATGTTTCTTTTGATATGTCTGCAAAAGAGTGAATTCGGTTGTGTGGGGTTTTTTAAGAGCTAACTATTGAGAAAATGTTGCTGTGATTTTTCATGGAAAAACATACAGTATTTACTATCAGTTTGCAAGTGTCTTCCCCCCATTAAGTGTAGCCTGACTCAAAAAGTAACGTTATTTGTGGTCACAATTCTCTTTTCTTTCTCTGTAGCTATTTTTTACAGTATTATGATCAGAAAACAGGAGCGAATATACGATTTCTTCTAAGGAAACGTGGTGTAATTTTAAAAAAATTGTGAAATATGTGGCAATTATAAAATGTGAAGCAAACCAGATTTTTAGATAAGTATCTACGAATAGAAACTAGTCAGTGTAGCTGCGTTGACTGTTTAGGTATTAGGTAGGGCTACAGGAGCTGTAGTCATTGCTCAGAGTAATGTTGTCTGGGTCGTTTTAGAATTAGATTTGTTTCTTTGCGAACTTTCACCACTGCGCTAAATGTAAGTTCTTGGGGAATTTTTTTTAAAACAGATTCTCTTCCAATTAACTATCTGCAGTAGTGATTTATTTTTCACTTACTTTCTGTGCCAATACAGTTGAGTGGAATTGGAGCTACTGGAGAAACGTAGCCATCTAGCTCTAGCACGAAAATGTTACATTTCATTTAAAGCAGTCAGAAATGCAGATAATAATTACAATCTCCTTTTTTTTTCTTTAGATTTTTATGAAGGATGGATGATTCAAACATTTTGGTAGATTAATGAAATATGTAATTGAGTAGAAAGTGCAAATTGAAATTCATGAGGTTTTTTAACGGTCACTTTCAAATTTTTTAATGATCGTGCTCTCTGTGTCAAAAGAAACACACATCAGCTTTGCTGAACGACTGGCTGTGGGGAAAGGCGCTCTTGCTAAATGCTTATTACTGTCATTACATGTGCCCGTTTCCAAAAAATGATCTAACTTAGCAGTTGTAGGGCTATCTCACTTATAGCCTTTGTCCTTTCATGGGTCCTTTTTTCCTGATAGTCCAATGCCAAAATGAAAATGAAATAATACTTTCATTCAAAAGGAAAAGATGTTCAGGTTTATGAAATATAAATAAAGGCTTTGGGGAGGGAAAAAGCCGCAACATTTACTGTTTAAATGGGAGATGGCTTCTAACTAGTGATTAAAGGGAGAGATTTTAGTGTCACTTTTAACTCTGTCTAGAATACAGTAGGTGGGAACAATTAAAAAGCCACAAGAACTCTGAAATAAGGGCTGTTTGTGCATTCACAGTTCTTATAAACTGAAGAGGATGAAAGAGGCTTTTTTCTCATTGTCACTTGCTTTCTATGTCTGCTAGTATTATGCTAGCGTATATGGCAAAGGCAGACTTTTTTAAAATGCATGCATGCGGATTAGGGTCAAGCCCTGTGTATCAGTAATGCAGTAAGCCTCGTCCGTACCACTGCAGTGAGAGAGCCTACCAACAGCAGCGCGATGCTTTAATTGAGACATGCTGTCAAAGTGACAAACACATTTGCATACAGTCTATTTATTTTCGTTGGAAAGGTCTGCAGTCTGCTGTTGGTTGAACATTCTTAATCAGCTCGCTGTAAGTGAGCCGGCAGCTAGCTGTCCTATGCTAGGTGCTTCTCTTCATTACATGACAGATTAGCTAAAGGGGGATGGGCTAGCAAGCCAGCAGCAACCTTTAATTTTAACTCATTATCTCTCACCCTATAGTGAGGTAGTTTCTAGCTTTTCCAAATACAGTTGTGTATCTGCAGTTGTTAGGCTACAAAAAAATATCAGTAAAATATCTTGAAATGTCTTTAAATGTGTACCACCTCAACTGATTTTTCTCAAAAATTTAGCAGCAATTATCTAGCTGTATGAGATTCCGTAGTGGTGTAGCTCATCTTGGCAACTGGTTATCAGGCATTGTTCGAGAGGATTGTTTGTTATGGAATTGTTTTTACAGTGGTTTCTGTAATACTAAGACATTGTGGGAAAGCTCTCCTTGATCGTGAAAAGAAGGGTTTTAGCCGGATAACCTAGGGCAACGCAATAAAGATTTAAACAAAGCGTTCTTAATGAGACTGCGTGAGGAGACCAAAGTGGAAGGGTGTGACCACAGCTTTTTGTCCGGTTTGACTTTGCATGCTTTTTTGGTTTACACAGGGTATACCTTTGATATTGACCCTGAGATCAACCAAATGTAAGGAGCTATGATCACGGACTCTGAGGCAATACAACTGTACTCAACAAGTAGCAAGAGCAATACAGGCAACTGAGGTTTAATGAGTGGGAAGAAGAGGGAACAATTTTCAAGCTCAAAAAAAGATTCAAATAAATATTTTGTAGTACTGAAGGGTTTTACTTTGGGGAAAAGTAATTATCGTAGAAGATATGATGCTACAAAGAACATCCTCTGTGACTGTCATCGCATTGCTTGCTTTCTTCCTGCTTTTTGTCTTAAAATCTGACCAAAACTTACTTTAAACATTGGAGCACATGCTGCATATTCAATTCCTGGCATCCAGTGCTGCTGCCGTAGCTGTCCTTGGGACCTTTCCCAGTGGTGCCAGGCAGGGCAAGCACTGAGCCCACGGCCCAGGGAACAGGGCAGAGTGGGACAGCAGTACAGGTGGTGTGTGACTCGAGTGTTTGGAGCTTTTGCGTCCATGCATACACTCTCACTTTTTAGGTGGAATGCACATGTTTATCTTTGTCATCGTTTAGCTATTTGGACAATAAACACTTACACTGTGTCACTGTGACTATTTTGAAGACATTCCTTCTCCAACCAACCAGCTCTTAGGGGCTGCTTTGACAGGATTCGCAGCTTGAAACACTGAGGTCTGTTGTGATTCTGGATGTGTTTGTTTTGGATTGGTTTTTGGAGGGGTGAGATGGAGAGTGTTGTTTGTTTGTTGCTTTGGTTTTGCTTTTTAAATAACGTTCATTTTCACCTAATGGCTGCAGAAATTTTAGTTCTTTTGATTGTTCATAAGTCTTATTTTATGTTCAAAGTAAGAAAGAATGACTGTCTGAGTACAGAAATTTTGATAGTATTTTTCAGATTCTGAGTTTGCATTAGCAGTGCTTGAGCTGTGTGTTTCTCCTAGAAGTTTTGGCTTCCATCACTGAACAGTGGTTGGTGGCAAGCTACAGTCGTAAGGATGCTGCGCAGAGCATAATGTTAAGCAATCTTAGATGTCCCCTGCTTTGTGTTTTTCATTAACTGATTGATCTGTATTGCAGTTCAATTTTGTTTGGTTTCAGAAGTATGCTGTTTGAGGAGTTCTTAATATCTCTGCACCCTAAGCAAACATAACAATTTATAAGTTGCCTTTATGCCACACAAAAAAAACCAACCAACCAACCAAATCGGGAAGGAAAAAAAAAAAACCCACAAACAAAACAAAAACCACCAAACCAAAGGAAAGAAACACTGAACTATGCTGATAAGGTATTTTGGAGGTTTTGACTTTTTAAGTTTTTGGAGACAGAAGTCTCAAATATATCATTCATGTATTTGGGTAAGTGATACTTATACATGTTGTGTACATTATAGCCAAAACCCAAAGAGTCTGGGAAATGCAGGCATCTCCTTAATGATGGTGATTGTATAGCTGTTTCAAGTAACGCAATCAGCTCTTCAGAATGTCTTGCTGAGTTTTTAGTGAGCAGCAGGCTTTCTCAGTTCTCTTATATATATTTATTTTTGCATTATCTAAAGGAAAAGAAACAAAACAAAACAAAACCCCTTTATAATGTATAAATTGATGATTTTGCTAAGGGAGAAAGGTAGGTTAATATGGGAATCTGATATTTTAGAAGCCTTTTCCCTTCAGAAGACAGGGCTTAACTATTAGGCCACTAGTAGAGCAGCTGTGGCTATGATAAACACTTATAGTGTCTGTGTACTACAGCCAGGAGAAGAAATGCTCTATGGTTTTTAGATTTTTGAGACTTTGCTTAGATAAACAGACACATTGACAGATCCCTTTACTGCAGTTGTGTGTCCTGGGGTTTATTCACACAGCTCTATTAGAACCTGTAGCATTGTACAGGCTGAGATTGGGGGTGTCACATGGTCAGAGCGAGCACTTTACATTTGGCAGAGTTGCAGCCCTCTTGGGGAGTAAAGGGAGCGCTCTATTTTCCAAAAATACACTTGTTTTTAACATGTCTTTCTCCTAATGAAGCTTCTGCTCTATCCACACTGCTTCTCACCCCTCCACCCCTAATCAAGCCTTCGTGCTATTCCTCTGAAACATTGCCCTGACTGTTTCTACAAGAGCCTCCTTGGTCATACAGGATCATTACCTATGCCCAGTCTTCTCATCAGTCCTAGAGAGGTGGTGTAAGCACAAGAAGGGGTGAGCCTAGATTCTTTAAAAACAAATCTATGCTTAGGAAGGTTCTTTGGAGCTTTTACACAGTAGCACGACTAATCTAGTACAATTAAAACAACAAATGGTAAGCTGCCAGAAACAACATTTGCTGGGAAAGTGTATAATTTCATTAGAAGCAAGGTATATGGGCGGTTCTGTTCAACTCTGAGTTTCTGTTGTAATTAAAATGTCTTTTGTCAGCATAGGTGTGTTTATGTTTGTGGCTTCTTTTTATTTACCAGGAAATAGAATAGTTTTTTCATTTATGTACCAAAATGTACAGCTTAATAAAATAGAAAAGACTCTTCCAAGTATGTCTTTAGTTAAGAGTTAAGAAGAAAATTAGTGTTCTGGGGGCTAATGTAAACAACTGGGAAACAAACAGAAAATATACTCGTGTACTAAAGCAGCTTATCTGACTGTGAAAAGGCTTGTCCAAGTTCTTTTCCTAGCTGATTCTTACTGCTGGTAAACTTTCACTGGCCATGAAATGGAAATTGCCAGCTTATTTACTGTTTTGATAATTGCTGTAAATGAACATGTTCGTTTTTCCCATTCATGATCTGCACTTAGACACGCAGAACAAACAGCTCTGCTTTGTAGGGCAGGTTTCTTCTTCAAGAAGATTAAACGGCATTGAAAGGTCAGGGGGAAGATGGGGTGAAAACCAGCCAGCTACATTCCGGAAATGCAAAACTGGATCGCTGAGGCCAGAGGCAGCAGAGGGAGGGATTATCTCCAGGGTAAGAGCGATGAAGTAGGGCAGGGAGGAAGGCTCCTTTGCCATACCCTGTGACTCCCTTCACACCCAGGTGCATTGGAACAATAGCAGATTCTTCTGGATCACAGCAGGCATTGTGTGGCACTGAGGTGGAAACCAAAGGGGAAAGGGGAAAACAAGTTCATTTTCTAATATTCGTGCAACTGTATGCTGTGGTTGCAAAGCCAGCCTCCTGTTCTTGCCACTCTGAACTGCTCTGACAACAGAGATACCTTCGTTAAGAAAATGAGCTTCCGTTCCAGTCTTCCCCACTGATGAGCAATATGGTCTCCCTGTTCCGTTCTGCTGAGCCACATGGAGATTCCTTCCTCTCTCTATGTGATTCTTTGTGGATGTAGCAAAAGCATAAGCCTAGTTCTTGAAAATTATTTTGTCTTCAGAAAGTGTATTTTCTGCCCTCATTTCTTCTCACTCCTTTCTTTGACTGCTCTTTTCAGAAAGGAATTCACTGTTGCTCAGTAAAAGTCACCTTGCGAGAAAGGCACATATATTGTCCCAGGAGCACTTGTCCATCTAACGTCTACTTGAGACTACTCAAATGTCCCGTCAGGTTCTTGGAGTACAGTGTTCTTAGTCAGGGGAGTAAAAACAATGTCAATGGACAAGCAAATAATTCATTTGATTGAAATTCTGCTTTGTGGTGTGCAAGATTTGCAGAAACGGCAATCCATGGGATAGGAGTTACCTAACTAAAAGGCTTGCACTCTTGTCATGCGTGTAAATATTTGACAAGTGAGACCTGGCACTCTCTTTAGGAAGATGTACACCACCTGCAGAGCACACCCAAAGGTTACTGCCTCTCATGCACTCACTTGCCAGTATTTTCTAATGAGCAACCAGACAGCTATGTCTTCTTCATATACTGCAGCAATGTAGCATGTGTGTAGCTCATGCTATGTGGGAATTCATGTTTTGCAGGACGATTATGTGGCTGCAGTCCTGTATCCAGCAGATGTGTTCATCCACGAAAAAGCACATTCCAGACCGTGGTTTTTAGTGTTTTCTGTCTTGGCATTTCAAGCCCTTCTTAAACAGGGATGTTCAGAATAAATTTACTGCCCTGGGTACATGCAAGTCAGATGCCATAACGCGTGGCTGTATGGAGAAAATGCTGTGGTTGAGCTGACCTCCTAGCGCTCTGTGACAAGCGATAGCAGCTGTAACATGTCTGCAGAATTTCCTTGTTAGTCCTGTTATGTTGAGGAACCCATAAATACCTTGTAGAGAGTATCTTGGTCCATCACTGCTGGCATGTGGAAGAAGAATTGTGCTTTATAAATAATACATACATATAAAATAAATACATCGGTACATGCAAGGCTAACCTAATCACCTAGATTGACAACTTGGGAAAAGCTCAGAGGGTCCTATGGGTGACTTCCTTAGTCTATCAATGTAGATCAGCATCCAGAAGCTTCTTGTGTATTACTTATGAAGTGGATACGTGCAGTTAGACCAGAACTGTTTGAATTGACCCCTGGGCCCCTGGATTAAACTAGAAGATTAAATAAAGGGAGAGAGTATGTGAAACATAAGATTCTTGTAACTACTGACCCCTCTGTGATTGCTTGTTTGGCCAAGCATGTTTTGTATTTGCCCATCAGAACTGGACTGATTAATACCAAGTAAAACGATTGTGGAGTGCCACGTGTGTTTGTGTGGAGGAGTACCACCCTAATTATGTAGACTTCCTCGGTGAATGATGAAGCTGAGCGAAACAGATAGTCATTGCTGTTTATAGAACGCCTTAAATGAGAGACCATTTCTTTTTCTTTTTTACAAGTATTCTGCTTGCTAGAGAGGAATTGCTCTTAAAAGATAAGAAGAGATATGTCCATTTTACAAAACTTTAAATCATGTGAGTTACATGATCTCCTTTATTTGAATTCCAGTATCAGGCCCACAGAAAGCCCAGTGTAAAGCTGACAAAATGACCCGTTAAAAAAGAAAACACAGGCAAAATAGTGCGGCTTTTTTCTTTATTTTTAATATAGCATTGCTGGATTTTCCTGTATTTTAAATGAAAAATATATGTAGTTAGTTCCATGTTGACAATGTCCTTGAGGATTTGACAGTGAGATTTTCCAGCAGTTGCTCTTCGTTAGAATCCTGGTGATGTTTAATAAGGCAGCCGAACTGCTGGCACCTTCGGTTCTTGTTTGTTCTCCGAGGGCTCGGGGCTGCTGCAGTAAGCACATCGACCAGGGCTGATCATTACAAGGGCGTACGCCACCATGAATAAAAATGTCACACGTTTTCCCATCTCACAGCGGTACAAAATGTCAGTCCTGTCAAACAGACATTGCAGGTAGCAGTGAGCAGTCAGTACAAATTGGGAAGCTGAATATTCCCCCAGCTTTCTGATATTCTTCATTTGAAGCAGAAGAAAAACAGTTGTTAACCTATTAGCTGTGATTTTAAACTCTGCTGAGATAGTGGATGGATAGACTTTAACACATGGAGATAAATATATTCCTGGGGTGTGGGTTTTTTTGCAACATGTCTCTCCATCCGTGTCTGTTGAGAAACAGATAGCATGAAAACAAATCACTGCAAAACATACCTAATTTTGGTGGAAGTCCTCTGGAAGTTTGAACATGATCTCACCAAGATTGTCTCTCAGACTCTTCCCTGTTTTATCTCTGTGATTAATTCTGAAAAAAACCTCTGTGCTGTTTCCTAGGAATCCAGAAAGGGCATGGTTCAATGAGTTAAAGAAGTTTTCTTTCATGGTCCTTTCATCATGCAGTAACGAAACAGATGATTGCCATTTTAGTCTTTCTGTACGAATGACAGTTATGCTGCTTTCAGGCTAGGCTATATCATGCAATCTAGAATCTATGGGATATGTTATTTTCTGGGTGTTAGACGTGCCTTCGTGCCATAAACACACCTGCATGCTCGCCGAGTTATCCATCTAGGACTGAGGCATGAATATTGGCAATGCAGGATTCTGCTGGTATTGCAGTGTCCAGAAAATATCTGGTGCAAAGGAGGTGACAAAATATCAAAGAAATAACAAAAAATGGTACCAAGTCACTAGTGGTTGCCCTAAGAGACAAGGAGAGCAGGTAAAATGGGCTGCAGTAGTCTATGTAAAAGTGAACATGCCAAAGAAAGTTGCTTAAAAGTCCATTCTGTAAGTAGAAATTTGTTTGTTTTTTCTCCAGTATGTTCCCAGAACAAAAAAATGGTGTATGCATTTAGGCTAGTGAATTGTTGCAAATTGCCTCCTTACCCAAACAACATTGATTGGTGAAGCAAATTGCAAAAGGAAGGCACAGCAAGGAACGCTCATGTCAAAGCACTACAGAAACAGAACAGAGCAGTTAGAAACTGGATTAAAGGAATGCTAGGCTGCTCCTGGCGTATGTATTTAGCTGTCTGCAGTATGATTCTTAGAGTCATCCAAGGCCTCACTACATATAAACAAAATAGGAAACAAAACGCGTGAGGCTTTTTTTGAACCAGAATGACTCTGGACTGAATGGAATATTTTGTGTGCTGTAGGCATCTGTTCCCTGTGGGAAGAGATACGTACTCCATGTAGCTTAACTTGCAGTGGTTTTCAAACTGTGGTCTGCACGCACCTGGAACGGTGCCAGGTAAATAAGAGGCTGTTGACAGTCATCGCCTTCGGAAAATGTCAGGAGACTTCAAACTGCAAAGTGTTGAATAACAACAGTTTAATACAGTTAGGGGTTTTTTTTGAGAGTGTTATAGAAGAATTGAATCAGCGTATAGATGGGAGGAGGGCAGGGGTTTTTTTTCATCTGCACAGCAGATAAAAAGTAAAATAGAACAACTGAGTGGTCACAATCTCAAATTGTATTGACACCATCTTTTGGGGGTTCTGTACTGCTTGTTTGCATAGTGTATGTGAACTTCTGTATATGTCACTGGAGCTAGGAAATAATCAGAATTCTTGACGTGTCTTTAAACCACAGATGCTATTACAAGCTAACCACTACTGCATAGTATTCCTCCCATCAACATCATATAAGAACACGTGCTACTTCGGGGCATGGCCTGAGTATGTCTGTCTGCTCAACGCTTATTGCACACATAGAAAAATATGTCCATCTAATTCTCAAGTTTTTTTTCCTTTTTTCTATAATTACAACAAAAGAAATAAAATACCATTCAATTCTACAGCCAAGGTGGTTTATTGTTTAAGCCATGTGTTTTCAGAATAGCGTCGGTTATAAACAATAATAATCCACAGTAGTGTAACCTGTGGTTTTAGAATTTTCTGTCCCTGGCACTCTTCCGTAACAAGCAGATTATAAGATGTACCTAGGAGGCCTATTTGCTTCATCCTGGTGGAGCCATTTAACTTCACAAGATATACGTGATCGTGATACAATGTTCCTGCTTTCTTTCTTGGTTTTAGGAAAGATCTACGTCTGGTTAGTACCATGCAAGTCCTAGATCTAAAGCAAACTGTGCTATGTGGTATGTTATAGTATTTAATATTTTTTAAAGTTACCTATTCTGGGATTGTTTGCACAGTATGAGATTAATAGATGGGCGTTATCAACACTGCCAAATGAGGATGAGTTATCAGTGCTCGGTATCTAGATGCACCATAAAAAGACATTTTTTGCCCTTGATTAGGAAGGACAGAGTTTGTTGCAGCCAGGAGAGAGAGGAAACAAAGGTGGACTCTCAGACAACCCCTTTTTTTCCCCGGAGTTAGCTTCCTCTCAGTGGCTTTGGGATGGACGTACGCATCTTTGGTAGTATCCCACGACTCGGACACCTGAAATAAAGATCCTTATTCAGTACTAGGGAAAACAGGAGCTTATAGGCACCTACCTTTCATTTCCTTCTCTTATGTCTACTTCTCTGTTATGTAACAGAAGATTCCTGGCTAGAAAGGTAAGGAGATAGTCCTTGTTTTTCTCATTAAGCTAATCAGAGTGTTTAATTGTGGCAATCTCTGCTCCTTTCGTAAATTCTTGGCACAGCTGTAGGCATTGCTACATATTTGCCAAATTGATTCTACCTTCCCAATCCGCAAATGTGGCTTGAAGAATGAGCCGTCCCTTAAAACATGGAGATTAATTTTATCGCAGGACCCAGCAGATTTCTGTTGAAGTATTTCAGAGTGTAAATTAAAAATATATGCTGTAAAGCATACACTGTTCTTGTCATCCCAGTTTGTGAGCTGTACATATGGGAGTACGTAAAAAGTAGTGTGTGCGCTGTGCAGGGATCTGGATGGATAATAAAACAGCTGCCTTGTAGATTCCATCTGCTTTCTGTACTGAATCTTTTTAGGTACCATACATTTTTCAGTGTTGTTATTTTCTCCCTGTTCTTTTTTTATTGAGTGTTCAGTTGAAGGTCCAGCATATTCTTCCGAAGTCAACAGTTCAGATCTTCTGCAGCGTGATGTGTTTGAGCATGAGTACATTTAGGGTAGTGCATCTCTCTCCCACGTCTCGTTGTTTTTCAAGGATACTAGCGGTTTTTAAGCCAGTCCTGAATTTCTGAAGGAAATAAGATATTCATGTAGAAAAGCTTTGCTTTGGGAATTATTAGAAACACCCCTCGCTACTAATTCAGAGGGTGAAACACTTCCTTCCGTATGTACTGACAAACCAGTTTTCATCTAGTTGTGTTTCCTTTATGCGTTTTTTTTTCTAGTGGCACTTGTTGCTGCATATGAAATAGCACCTCTAATTTACTTATAAAGGCTCTGTTTTGAATACCGCTTTAAAAAATACCTCAACAGACATCCACAATTAGTGTGAGATAATATTCTGCTTATGAGCTGTTACCTCGCAGACCAAAAATTATCTTTTTGTAATGTTTTCTGTAGTATAAAAAACCCTAAATAGCTGTATTGTGAAAGTTCCTTGGACATATAATAGCTACATTATGAGATGTGGGTTCTATACTTTTTAAATAGTATTTTTGCAGTGTAAAAGTAAATGTAAGATTTTTCTTCCTCCAGCATCCCATAGCTTAAAATCACTTGTCTGATAATTAGTAAAACAGTACCAGATGTGCAGTCTTAAAAGTGGCTTTCTGCAAATTTTCTGTCTTGTTGCTTCAGAAGTATTTAGAACACGACAATTAAGAAAATATCTGGAGTAGAAAGGTAAGCTGGTAAACAGCTATTGGTAAGAAAGTGGTAATTTAGACATTTCTCCCCTTCATAGAAAAAAACCTATAGCGTATACATTTAGGAACACACCTAGAATAGCAATTTAGCAGCTTTTAGCAACGTAGCCATGTGCTGTTTTGTACCCATTCATCCTTACAGCACAGGTAATTAAGTTGATATTCCAACACAACTTCCCCTACTGACCTTTTAGAAACAACGTGTTTTGCTGCATTAACAAATTAACTTCAAATCAGTGACTTTTCCAGTAAATATGGCCTTCATATAGTTTGAATATACTTGCTTATCCCATTCTGGTGACAGATTTTAACATCAACATTAAAAATGAAGCTCCAGTAAAGGGCAAATAACTGTTATCTCCTGGTGAACCTCCACATCAGTTACTCCTCACTGCCCTTTGCCTATTCTTTTCGATGCTTCACAACACTGATTTAAGCTCTGCTATTTCCCTGTCCATATTTAATGGAGAGAACGTGCTGCTGTATGTCGTTTGTCTCGTCATTCTATTCAGATCTCTTTAGGGTTCAGAAATTTAATATGTGGTGTAATACATCCGAGACCTCAAAATGAAGTTTATTTCTGGTAGCACTTCAGTGGGCAAGATAAATTTGAATCTGAGTTCTGGATTTGACTGTGTTGTTACAAGTACTGAGGTCACAGTTCTGAGAGTTAAGTATACATGATGCCTATTTAAAAGTTCATTGCTACTGAGTAGATCTGCTTGTAACCATCACCCAAAGAAAACTGCCTCTTTGATCAGTCACATCAGGAAATACCTGAGGCCCTTTGTCTACAAATGCCAACTGACTATGTGTCTCCTGCTTTACCAAACCCCTTCCTTTGCTCTGGTTTTTGTAGTTAACTCAGGCATGGTGTGCAGTTCCGTGTTAACCTTATCCCCCTTAGATCTGGACTGTGGGACCTGTTGGTTTCCTTCAGCTCAGTGCATGGATACTAAGAGCCTACCTTAGTCCGGCTCTTAGGAGGACTGTGTGACTTCTGCCACTGCCTGCACTACTCGGGGAGCAGACATAGTTTATGCATGCACTGTTCCTAGATCTAAGCATCCTTGAAAGTGAAACCTCAGCATTTGTCTTTCTGCTTGTTCAGAAAGCACTGTTGGGATCTCATTTTAGGAGAGTATTTGGCAGAGTTACAACTCCTTCCCCTCTCCAGACCTGCCCCCCCCGCCCCGGTTTGTCACAGCATTACATGCACCCTGCGTGCTGACCCCCATATAAACAGAACCCTGATACGAGAGTAATCCCACCTCTGGTATGTTCACCAAATAACTGCTTCTAGAGTATGCATCAGGAACATACCGTGTCTGTGAAGCTATTCTCTACAGACAGTTTTTATGTGGTAGTTTGCTTAGAAGTGGTAGAAGTCCCGCTGTCTTCTCCTCACCCAAGTTTACATATCAACTTGAAACTCTTGGCTTATACATGAATATATTAGGGTCATTTTTATTTTCACTTACATAGAACTAAAATGATACTTGCACAAAACGTGCCCTAGCATGTGCTTGTTCTAGTCTTGGGCAAACTAGAGCATTCTGTCTGAAATCTTCCTGTGAGCTAGAGAAAGAAATAAACTTCTTCCCTTTCCTTCCCTCCTTCCTTCTCCATCTAACTGAATTTTGCATTACGGAACCTTGACCAGAAATGAGTCAGTTGAAACTTTTGCCGGAGTGTGTCAGTGCTGCTTCTTGTGTAGGCTCACCATGTGTATCATGTGTCTTGTCCAGTATCTCGCCACTTGTAGAGAAAAGTACCACCTGTTCTGGAGGAGACACAAGAAACTTTTCAGTAGATAGATGCAGAATTTTAATTGCTGTCTGAGGAAAGCTTCTCAAGATGCTGATGCCACAGATGACAGTGAAAAAGCAGCTATCTAGCCTTTCTTTCGTTGACAAATCATGTAGCAAGGTCGTGAGTTTGAACAATGATTATTTGAGGGGTGGGGAGCGGTGGATCCATAAGGAGTTTAGATTATGACTCTTCAAAGCTATGGATTTATCAGTGAATTGTGGCTGGACTGAATTCCACCTGGAATTCAAGATGTCAGTCTGTGTGGCATTGATTTGTCATGTGATAACTTCAGTAAGAGAAGAGGAGAGTTCAGTCAATGAAAAGGTAAGTTTGGAAGAGCAGCAAGATGAATCAATGCTGATACCAACAGAAAGCAAGAGATGACTGCAGGTATGACATCACACTTGAGCTTATGATTTTATATTGTGTTAAAAAAAATGCCTACCTAAATCACAAATAATTAAGTAAAGAAATATTTTTTTTAAAAATCTATGTCACTTCACAATACCCAAATAAAATGGAAGCTGAGGTAACCTCAGTAAGTGTAGAAACCTCATGCATATATAATAAACCTTGAGAAATTCTGTCTTCAGCAGTCATTGGTCCTGGAGTTGAGTAATTACATGACAATCACAACTCATATTAAGGAAGAGAGGTTTTGATCCTCTTGAAATGAGAGAAAAATGGAAAGCAACATAGGCTTACGCTTATCACTGAGACACCAAAAGGAAAAAAAAATACGTATATATAGTTTTGAGTTCTAGGCCAACATCATGATGTTTTAAGGTCTGGCTTGTAATTTTTGGTCACTTAGGACTAACAGTAGTAAAATATTAGTGCTGCACATGGGTCGGGTACAGTCAAGGAGATGGTAGTCCTATTAAACTTCTTCACATTGTACTGGAATATCTAATGCTCTTGCTCTTTGTTGTACTCCCTGACTTGTGTATGGCTATTCTTCAGTTCACATTAGTAATTCAGCTGAAAAGAGTACCAGTATTGGTCACTCTTTTAACACAAAGGGTAGGTTTCAGGTACTCCCAAATACCTAAAACTTTATTTTCTTGCCCTTGTCTAATCAAACAGTGATGTGGCAGATAATTAACAAATACTGTCACACGTTTTCTTAGAAAAATATTTTTCTTCGAGCGAGTTCGTGGGTGGGAAGTACAGTTCAGTCGTACATGTCCTCGCAGCGACTATAATCAATGTATTGACCATCTCCCTGGGAGGTAATCCTCAGCTACTGGGCTGTCTGTCTGTCTTGCTCTCTGAAGGGCCTGCCTTTGTCACACTGCTTTCAGAAGGTTTAATGACACTGCCATTGGTTCATCGCGTAACACTGTTGATGCTACAGTCTTGCAGTTTTTCTTCAAAAATTATCCTGGCTTTTGCTATAGAAAGGAAAAAGCGATTCCCAAATCAAAGAAGCTTCCAGGGCTGTAGTATGGTGTTTGAAACAAAAAACCATGTTCGGTCATGTGAACTAATACTGAAGAAATGGTAACATCAACATGTTAAGTAAGACGGTGTATTTCTTGTATCAATAAAACCATTTTTGTGCAGAATTAAAGTAGTAATGGAAAATAAACAGTGCTCAAGACACTGCTAGCCATGGATTTAGGAAAATACTTTAAATTTCCCATCTAAATAACCTACTTGAGAATCTTCTAATGTAGAATGTTCACAATTTTTAGGTAAGCGAAAGAGAAAAAATAACAAAGGGAAGCATATATGCAGGAGGCATAAAAAATTACATGAATAATAATTGTGTCTTGTTTTTCTGCTTCATCAAATACTTTACCGAAGTTGCTAGGTAGGTAGCTCTTTTAAGTAACTAGAAAAGTGCAAATTTCCTATTTTTTAGCTTTTATGCTTCTGGAACATAATGGAAAATAACTACGCTGTGTCGCCTGACAGAAGTTAGATATATTTTAAGATTGTGCTCTCAGCCTGGGCAGGTAAGATGGGAAGTTACGCAGCAGCGTAACTCAACTTCTGTGACTGAATTGTGTAATATAAGGGACAGAAGGGAAACAGTTCAGCGGGGCTGGTGGCAGCCACCTCAGCTCGCCAGCCTCTCTTTTCTCTCTTTGTTCTCTTTCTTTTCATACTTGCTTTCTTGGAAAACACAGAGGGAAGCTATCACATGGAATAATTCTGGCCTCAGCTCTCCATCACAAGTTTCCTTTTATTTTTTTTTCCTCACCCACCCCAAAATGCCGAGCCAAGTACACGTGTGCAGTCTGGCACTCCTTCATTGACAAACCAGTAAGGAGAAAAGAACCAATGGGTGCAAAAGTAGAATTTGATGGGAAATTTGAAAGAGAAGTCTGAAGAGATGCAAGACGAGAATGAAAATGGTGTGAAAAAGGGTAGGCTGGAGTTGTACTATTACACAGTGCGAGGGTAGATGAGAGAGAATGTCTGTCAATCTAGAATAAAGACTATGCTAGTAAGAAGTTAAGAACTGCTGAGATAATGAATGTGGAATGTTTTTTGGAGAGAAATACACTGATCTGCATAAGCTTTCTTTTTCTGTCTGAAGAAGCTGGCTGCCACTGCCTGTCCCTGTTCTGCCTCTGTACAGCTGACGGGTTTTTGCCTAGGGAAGGCACGGTGGGCTGGGGGCAGCGATGCAGTCGTCGTCGTCGTCTGGTTGAGCAGGTGTTCAAAGACATTCCCGTGCTGTCCTCGCTCAGGGCACTACTTGTCTCTTGAAGCGCTAATACATGGACACAAGCTGCCACAGAAAGGACATTAACTTTGATCTTGTTCTCAATATCCAAGGTGTACTTTAGGATGGTTTTATTTAGAATGTTGTGAATTGTCAGTGGATTCCTTGTCTAACAGACAATACCTCAAGATGCCATCTGTGTGAGGAGAGTCATGCTGCTGGCTCAGTCAAAAGCAACTGGATTGGAATAGCTCCAGTGCTGTTACAAAGCAACGAGTTGGCCAACTGCTAATTTAAAAAATGAGACACCAAAATAGATGTCTTAATGCATTGTTCTGTCTTCATTGGAACTATTGGGGGGGGGGGGG
>VZSC01012634.1:281022-323299 GCA_013398225.1 Steatornis caripensis | reverse complement strand
GGGGGGGGGGGGCTTTTAGTTTTCTTTACGATGACAGTACACACTTTGCTCTAGGCAACGCATTTAAACCTTGATCCAGTACAGTATCTAAACGTGCTCATCTTTAAGCGTATGAAAAGTTTAATTGATTCAGGGGTTTTTCCCATGCTCTTAAATGTCTTTGCTGGTTTGAGGCCTTTGCTGTAAGTTTTCACGAGCACCAAAATCACTCTTGAGATTTTAGTGAAAGCTTTTTTGAATATCCTGCTTTGCAGGATGCTTTCCATTGGCATAAATGTTGTCTGGAACGCTTGGACCCAGAGGTCCAAGAATCCACCTGGAGTGTCTTTCTTGTCTCAGTAAATTTTGGATGATCTGGTCTGGAGTGCTCACCGTGCTACCTTTGGTTTAGCATAAGCTATGTTAAGCCTATGTCAACAGGCAGATATAGCTACCTATTCTGTTGTGGCACTTCGTAGGTCATGAGATTTGTCACTGTTTTGGAGAGAAAAAAAAAATTGCGTTTTATGAGGTAAGTGTGACGTTCAGGTTAATCACGTGTTGTCATCTGCTCATACTGCTTTTGCCACAAAATCAGAGGTGTTTGCGTGTAGGTGACTATTTAATTTAGTTTCCACTTTGATACAGCAGCAAAGACTCCGTCCGCCTCGGCCACCGCCTCCAAAGATACAGCGTTCATCTAGGCCCGTGAGTAGCTGGTAGTTTTGTTTCACTGCCACAGCTTAACACTGCCTGAACTACGCTCTTAGTAGCATTACTAAACCTCGGTAGTTTGGATTGTCAAACTTTGCGAAAAAGCGATGTGTGAATTACGCTCCTAAACTCCCTTCTTCTCTGCTGCGGCACAGCCCTGGGACCTGCATTTATTCTGCTTTTCTTTGGCGAGTTCTGCAGCTTTCAGGCAGTTCTGCAGGTAACTGATGCTGCTGTTGCAACATTTGTTTTTACTTTTGCGGTGATTTCTTAAACAAAAAGTCTTGCTAGGCTGGTGTAAGTTTTTAGCCAGTGAGCTTTTGAAGACTTGCACTAAACTCAAATATGAAAGGAAGCGGAAGTCTGAGGAGAAAGTATTTATTCTCTGCAAGTTATTCTTTAAATTAATTTGGGACGCTTAATTTTTCTCTGTGGAATAGATGAGTGAATACACATGAAGAAAGCAAGGTCTGTATTTGGGCGGTAGAACCACATGTTCATTTATGTTCATTTAAAATGCAAGCTGGCACTCTGTGTAATTGCATGGTATAAAAAATGTAGGCACAGCGTGTTGGCCAGAGGAAGTGACTCTTCCACAGAAGAACCACACAGAAATTATTCTCAGTGCAATACCTGTACTGGATTAGGCAGGGATACCTTATCTCAGCAGTTTTTCATTCAAAACACTTAACTGTAGGATGATTGTTATATATTAATTATGCCAGATGGCTTTAAAACTGGAGACTGTGCTGGATCTGCACCAGTGATTATTTCTTCAGTAGTACAGGGAAGTGGTATCAGTTTAGAAGGGGTGTCGTTTTTTGCAACAGCCTTGGAGGATACCTAATTCTACTCAGGACTTTTGCTTTATGAATGTAATTCCCCCAAAAGGCAAATACGTCTTACTCCTTGCTTCCTTATACATACACGTATGAGCATAAGAAAGAGAGAGATGCAAGTTTTCAAATCTAATCTTGCTAAAACTTCTTGGAAATATGTTTCGGATGAGCAGGCAGCTGGTTAACAAGTGCACTCGGTGTGTGTTAACTTTCATCTTCGGTGCATGTTCCCGTGTTACATGTCAATAGCATGTGTTTCTTTTCCTCCCTCTTTTTAACTCCGGGTGTTTAGCGTAACAGAGTAATATTTATGGATTCCTGCACTGAAGATTTCTGTTTTCTGTGTTTAAAAGGTAGCATTGACTATGCTCGTATGTGTTCTCTTAAACATAATTAATATGGGAGACCCTCCCAGACACCTTACACTAGGAACAAACTTTCTGTGGTACCGTGGGGTTCCCATAGTGCTTCGTAGCCCTCTTGGTTTGTGTTTGGCAGGTGTCTGAGGGCACAGTGCGATTCCTCTGTACAAAAGTTGCTGAACAGCGTTGTTCAGATGGAGTGATTTATTACATCAAAGTCTTGCTAAGACTGTTTAATCTCCTAGCTGCAGTGCATTAATAGTCCTCAGTATAATGTGCTTGTGTCAACTGTCTTTGCTCCTAATGTGATTGATAAAAGGTTGGAAATGTAATAATAAAAGCTCCTGTTGCATTCATCTAGCTGTGTCAATAAGTGGAACAGAAATGCTTCATTCATCAAGAGGAAATTCAAGATAAATGGAAATTATTATAATCACTCCCAAAAATATGCTTGTACCAAATATACATAAACTTGTTGTTGTTCAGAACTGTTATTTGGCTTTTAGTAGTTGAAACACATTTTTGTGTGTGTAAATAATACTTTGCACAGGCTGCTTTTTCCCTCTCTTAATCTTGGCGTGTATCGCAGAGGTGGGTATCAGCAAGGAATTTAGCCTAGCCTTTTGCAGCAAGCACTGAGTGAGGAGACCAGGTCCCTCTCCTCTCCCAGCCAAGTCTGCGTAACACCAGAATTCCTGAGAAATACTTCCTGTTTTCAGGATAGATCTGTTACGAGTAGGAATCCGTGGGCACTAGTCTTTGCAAAATGAGTCATCACTAATAATAGAAGTAAAGACACGGATCAAAGAAAGGTTAAGGTAGCAGAACAGATACGTTCTTTACATTCTGCTGTTTTGGAAATGAGTTGTGGTGGTATTATGAGAGAGGGTTGTTGCCTATAATTAATAGAGATATGTTTGGATTAATAGTGGCTGTTTGGAAACTTCATTCAATTAGAAAAAGTTAAAATATAATAATTATGCATAAAGTTGATGGGGACAGTAATAAGCACATTTAACCCTTCTGTACTCGATGTTTACCTTTATTCTCTTGGCTGTGTGCTCATGTAATTGGATTTCTTTCATACTTTTGCATTTGATAAACATTTAACCGTGCCTATTTGGCTGCACAAGGCTCACAATCCAGCAAGGAATTGGCTGGATTCCTGGCTTTTCCCCCGCAGTCCCCTGTGAACAATGCTCTAAATCCTACTTAGCATGTCACCCTGCGCTTTACTGGTCTGGTGGCCCCCTGGAGCCATCCAGAACTCTCATCGCTCTCCCTCATCACCATCACTCCCCCAGGGTACCACCCAAAAGGTGAAAGTGTTCACAGCATGATGACAAGCCAGCTTTACACATCATCTTCCAGCTCAGATTTAATTAAACAGGTTTCTTTCTTCCTCTCTTTTTCTCCTTCTCGCTCTCTTCTCTCCGCAATTCCTCTTGCTTCTCTCCCCCCTCTCTTGCACGCTCTCGCTCTCTCTTGCTCTCTCTTGCTCTCTCTCTCTCTCTGTTTTATCAACCCTAATGAAGCAGTATTCTTCATCGATCCTGCTGATTGCCAGCCCATTCCTTTTGTTTGTTGGCACCGAGCCATTCAGCCGCACTCTGACAGCTCAGCTCGTCTAATTAGCTCTGTTGTTCTTTTCCCCATGTTTCACCACGCTGCAAGTTCAGTTGAAGTTGCCACAAACTTAATCCTTCCATTCCTGCCATAAATTCACATTCTTAAGCCGTCTTTATTGTAGAGAGGAGCAGCCTTGTGTGGGGACTGATCTTGAGGACCTTAACATCTGACCTTTTTATAAGCCCTTTTTCCTAAGAAATAGTGGCAATACATCTCCGGATTTCTTCGTCATATCTGCTGTACACCATTTCCTTTGAAATGAAAATTCAGTACAATAATCCTGCTACTGTCTTCTGCATACTGTTATGTAGTGCAGAAACACTACATGCAATTCGATGGCTTTTTCCTGGCAAGAAAATTTGTGGTTTATGGACCTGAGGGATAAAAAAAAACCAGCCCAGAAACACTCCACCCCCCAACAAAAAATAATTAAAAAAAAAAAAACCCAACCCAACAAACCCCAATGAAAACTTGCAGAGGTAGGGGGAAATCTGCATCTGTGCTGTCACTGCAAACAAATCCCTTAGTCATCCAAAGAGCACTTAGGTTGTAGGCCTTTAACAGCTTCCTTTGTGTTGTGGCTGTTAAGGGAGCACAAGCTCAGGGAGGTCAGAAGTTGAGTTGTGTTCCTAACTTTGAGGGCTTTGGGGATTTCTGTTGAAACCAGCATTCCGCTAAGCCAACAAATCAGGCCCCATTTCAGGTAAGGTAGTACTTTCTTAAGAAAAAATTGAAAGTTTGTTTGTGCAGCCTGACCCTCATGCTGCAAATGTTCGTGCCCACATTTGACAAGAAGGGATAGGTTCATCGACAGGATTGCTCGCTACTGTAGGGAGGCACACGCATAAATTTTGCCTCTGTAGTGATCACGTGTGCTTATTCCTTTCCGTGAAGTAAAGTTTGTTTGCTTGTGGAGTTAATGCAAGTAGATTAAGCTTGACTTCTGGACATTAGAGGGTGATGGGTATGTTATTTAAGACTGGATTTGCAGCAACATCATCTTCCACAGAAAAGCTTTGGATTTTATCACAGACAACAAAAGATACACTAACACATCATCAGCGGTGATATTGATAACGCATCTGGCCACGGTTTCTGTTCAGCTGCTGAAAGGAAGCAATTTTTAATGAAGAATGAGCTATGTTTTTCATATTATAACATTTATTCTAAGTACAAATTTTTCAGTGCTCCCTTACAGAGAAGTCTTCACTTGAGAAGCTGGGTTCCTATAAACAAATGGACAGAAGGATCACGATGTCAGAGCTGAACTCTGCTTTCCCATAGAATGTACAGCAACACACAGGATTTTCCAATTTTACTCTTATCAACTAACTGTACAAGGGGAAGGTCACATTTAGGGAATCTTTTATCAGAAATTTAGCACGCACCAAACAGGACAGCGGAACAAATTTTTGTCACTTTGCTGATAGCTAACAGTCAGTGACAATCATGCGTGTTTCATTGAATATTCAGAAACGTGGGCTTTTTTGTCCTTAAACAAATTGTGGATCCCTGTAGTTTATATTCATATTTACTTCATATTTATTTGTATATCTATATACATTTGTAACATTGGTTTGGCACAAAAAATAAAGATGTTTAAAAGCAATTCTGAATGGAAGATACCTTTAAGATGATGGTGGTTATGCATATTTTGTTATTTATGTCTCGTGTTTGATCAGCTTGAAGTATTTGATGAAATGTCTTCTATGTGTGTGTATGTGATAGGTTCGTCCGCCAAGACCTCATGTTGTTAGGAGACCCAAGAGCAATATTGCTGTGGAAGGACGAAGGACTTCAGTTTCTAGTCCAGAACAGTAAGTCCTTTGCTTCTCTGCTTCACTCTGGTTGCGTCAACAAGCCATACGTTCAGCATGGCAGTAAGGCTTGTGTCTCATGCTTGTTAGAGTCCCATTAACAGAAGGCCTGTAATGAGCTCTATAGTGAAGGCTTGCAGAGCTTAACTGTCTTGCATAGTACTAGACAATTTATCATCTCTTTAGATTTGACTATGAACTAAACAGGGGGCGATGCTCCAAACAAGTTGTACTGCTGTAGCTTGCTGCTAGTGCATAAAATGTGTTTGTTTCCAACATCTCTCTTGTTCATATGAACAGTATGTTCTGTTGCCTCGGAGAGATTTTTTTCAGGTAGTTTCATGAATGTCACGTGTTAAAGTACTTTTTACAAAGACGACAGTACTGTGAATTGTTGCAGATAATGCGTTGCCATAGTTGGGGTAAACAATAGGCCATCAAGTGAAAACCTAAAAAGGGAATGGATATATTGAACCTCACCAACATAGCCCAAAAGATAGTATTGTGTGTGACAAATATACGTGTAGGCTGCATCAATATGCATTTTGGATTTAAAATTACTTGGATTCTTCAGAGTGCAGCTCCTTCGACTGTTCAGAAGTACAAAAGATTCAACAGCACCAAGTTCTGGTTGGATACAGAGGCTGGTGTTAGCTGCACCTCTAAGGGTCAGAATAAGCAGATTGCCTCCTCTCAGTTCAGAATTTGGGAATCTTAAGAACTGTGCATTTTGTCTGGGGCAGTTGACCTTGGAAGAAGGCGGTGTGAAAAATGTGGCTAGAGTAGGGACCGACCTGCTTGGCACTTCAGAGGAAGCAACTGAGCAGCGAGGTAAGAACAGCAGGCAACAGAGCCAGTATATGTTTTCCAAGTCGTGTGGCAAGATGAAACTGGTGTTCCCTGCACATGAAGCATCTTTGATGCTGCCCTTGAGCAGCACGTGGAGTAGCATTTTCCAAATGTTCAGTGGTGTGGCAGTGCAGCCTTAGCATGGGAAGTCACAGCAGAACTGCTCACAGACTGCGAGCAGGAGACTCAGGCGCCACAAGATGATTGCACTGATCTAATCTGTCACAGAGATTTCCTTGTAGCTCATCTCTAGCTGCAGCACAAAGTAATTGCTTATGTCGTAGCCACTTTGCATTATTTGTTTTATGTCCCAGCCTGTGGTGGCTTTATTGTTAGTAAAGTGAAATGCTTTAGCTGATGCCCAAGATTATAGGATATTTGCTGTATCTGAAGATACTAAAATCCCATGAAAAGAAAAAAGGGTTGGTTTCTTTAAACACACCTTTTTCCCACACGTGTACCAGTTCCCTGTCACCAATTTTTGAGGGAAAAAGCGGTGGAGGTTGGGTTCCCCCTCATTCCCAAAGTTAAGTGCATGGTTAGCTTTTTCCCAGCTGCTCTGGGATGGGGAGATATTCTGGCCTTTAGCTAAAATGAATGGTCATTTTCAAATTCTACAGGATTATTTATGAATTTTATAGTGGAATTTGGTTGCCCTCTTGTGGAGTAGGTTGCAAATCCTGCAAAAGGTCTTGTGCTGTTACAGTGTGGTAGCTGTCCCTGCACAAGGACTGTAGGAATTTTTAAAATAAAAGTTTTTTCTTAATATTTAATATGATGACTCGCTGCATGTAGGTGAAGGATAATTGAGCCAACCTAACCATTGTGTGTGTTTCATACAAAGGATTATGCGTATTTGGTTTCAAAAGCTGCTTGACATTCCAGTGTGGCTTACTGCTAACATGTATTTTAAATTCCTGCCAGTGTAAGAACAGAAATAAATGTAAACATGAATGCTAAACATAATATTTATACTAATGCTAGTAATATGTTGAATTAGTTACTAGTTTACTTGGTTTTAATTTATTGCTGTTAATTTTAGTGAGTCTTAACAGCTTAGCTGCTTTCACAGAGTAAACTATGCAATTTTTTTTCTGAAAACGATTGACAGTAATCTACAAAAGATAATGAAGATGCTTTGTAGCCATAAACTGACTTATTTTTCTTCATGAGCATTTTACTGATGGGTTTTTCTGTCTTTTAAATGTGGAAGAAAACCAGGTAATGTTGCTAATACCGCTGACGCTCGCTGTATGGTGCCAGTTGTGGTCTCTTTCTGATGCTTCACAGCTTCGGTATTTTATCCAGTTCAAATGCAGTGTCACAGCGGGAACTGATGTATTTCCATTCTTTGCTGTCATCAGCTTCAGGTGGCAAAACAAACTTCGACATAACTACTTCCAGACAGTTAATTGTAGCATACTGCACTTGAGCAGTCTGTAACATGTCTGGTTAGTGTTTTAATAAACCAAGTTGGGGCTGGGGGGGGGAGACGGGACACGCGATACGCAGCGATGATAACCCTGACGCTACAACTGTGATTTCAGAAGTACAAGTGAAGGAAATATCTAAACTTACACTAAAGCTCAAATAAATGGCTTACCTAAGAAATAACTTGAGGTGAATGCCTTTGAAATAGTTAATGACTGGGTAATCCTGACCCTTTTCCTTACTATTTATCTCAAAATGACGTTTTGAATAAAGGAAGAATATTTTTAATAGTAATTAAAGATAGAATTTTCATAGCATTTTTCACAAACTTTCTTTTTTCTGTCCCAGTTAGAAATAATGTTCGTATATTGTATATTGTTCTGAAGTGAAAACGTACAGCCAGGTGTTGTCTCTTTAAAAGATCTGCATTGTTTTCTCTCTCGGGTAGTACCAAAATGAGAGAAAACACCACAATAAACGTTTTCACCAGTGTTACTTGGTAGCGTTGGAGTACCCTTATTGCAGATCAGAGGAGATTCCTTGAAAGCAGCAGCAGCGCTGAGAGGGTGCTGTTCTTAAACTACACTTAACCAAAATATTTAGCTTAATTGCACTGGTTCCAAAACCGATTCTTAGCCAGTTACTTCTTCCAGGTGCTCATGTGTGGGATATGTTTGTGGGGAGGAGCTTTGGTTCAGTGAGAAGTTTCTTTCTGTATTTAAAGCTAACACTAACTTTTTGGTCTTGAATGATTACGTGAAGGCTTCAGAGACATTTCCCGGGATATCTGCCTCATTAGCTCAGACTGTGGCTTTTGCCATCCTCCTTTGGGCTGGTGGAGGCGGGATGCTCAGGGCAGTGCGCCCCGACCGCTTCACAAGCCTGACACCCAGGGAACTCCTTCCGCAGGGCAGCCTCTCCTCCGCTAGTGGTGTTCAAAAGTAAACCATTGCGTAGGCGTCCTTTCGGTTGTTACATTTATTAACACATTTCTTATGATGCTAGGAAATTTGTATCCTCAGTTCCATGAGTTAGTTTATTTAATGTGTATAGAAGAAGAACATTGGTTTGGAGGTATATGTGCGCATTTTCTAATCGGTCTTCAACTAAAATACAGGAGGACAGGAGCAGTGACTTCAAAGAACATCCAAAATTATTGCTAATGCCTGTTGTTAAAGCATCATATTTAAAAGAGCTGGTGGAAGAACTGTTGTTTTCCCCATCAAAATATTTGGTGAATTTTTTTCTATTTCAACAGAAAGTTGGGGGGTTTTCTACCATTTATCCGTAATTCAAGGTTTATGATGTTTATGGTTCTTAAAAAATTGTCATGAAATCTAAAATGTATTATTTTAAAAAAAAACTTTTTTAGTTGTAAGGTAACAGGAAGAACTTGCAGATGAGAGCTCGGAAAATGCTGGATTACCACCTGGGGCAATCCTAGACACGTGGGACCTGCCTCCTTAAACACAAATTAGTTATTCACAGAAATAAGGTGTTGCATTTTTAACAGATCGGCAGTTTTTTGAGAGCTCTCTTTTACACCACAGCAAGATTTCCTATTAAATGTAGAATAGGCTTCCAGAGCGCTCTAGGATCTGTCTTCTGTAAGTACTGACTAGCTGGCTTCCAGGGCATGCAGAGCGGGAGGAAATTAAAATAGGAAATCAGAGGGTCAGGCTCACAATTAACAGCATGTCAAAAGGCTCTTGGGCTGGTTAAACCCATGTCAGTGCTGCAGCAGTTCATTATGGCTTTCCAGAAGTCGTGCAGGACTTAGCAGAGAAGCTAATGGCTTTCCCGTGTATCATGTGAATGAAAATGGGCTGCAGTGCAATAGTGGGTTATTACACTGAATTTAGTATGAAGTCGGCATGGTGGCTGCGTTAAGTGATACAGGCTCATAAAGCGCATTAAATTCCAGATGTTGTAACCAGGCTCTCAGAGCTCTGCTACACAGAATTTGTGTGTGGTAAAGGTTTCCGTGGCATCACTGGAAGAAAGCAAATACCTCTAACAGCAAGGATGGCTGGAGTCAGAAGGAAAATACTGCAGGCTACAGCAGGCAAGACTTGCTGCGTACGCTTTGGTTCCTCTGCCTTGGGAAAACTGGTGTAGAGGAAGCTAGCTACAGCGAAAGCGGTGCCAAGAAAGCAGATGCCCAGCAAAGGGACAGCAAATGGCAAAGAAACATGCGGAGAGCGGTCGGGCTTTGGTGCAGGCCTTGCCCAGCAAGAACTGTGGCACGAGGCAGGCAGGGCTGCCCTCCGGGAGCCCCGGTCTGCCTGGCTCTCCCACCTTCCCAGTATGGTGGTTTATGAGAAAACTTAATTTTGGGGAAATCTAGTTTTTTGTTCCCACTTCAAATTGTTTGTTAATTTTCCAGCTCTCTGGAAGATCTGTAAGAAAGTTCGTAAGAACTCTAAAACAGTTTGTTACCTGCCTGCGCTGGGTGTGGTGATCACAAGGCGTTGGCTTCGTTGCCTGGCTGGGTGGCTTGTGGCATGGATGGTTTTGTTGTTTTGATTTAAACTATCCTTTATGCTAATGTTTTGGTTTGTCCGGAAATATTCTGCTCCTCTGAACACTCACAGTATACAAAGTGACACCTTAGAAGTCAAATAGATATTGTAAGATTTTTGTTAGCTCACACTCGGGTGTTCTGAGTATTCAGAAATACGCAGGAAGGAATTCCAGCGGCAGGTCTGTGCTTTGTTCAGATTCAATGGTTACTGGGTAATCCCCTCAGTCCCAAGCCTGCTGTTTCATACTGGCGAGAAAAACCCCGTGCATCCAAATCCCTCATCCTCTTCCTTTTACTGTCTAAGAGGGACAAACTCCCTAATTCCCTAGAGCTGCTGTATAGCTATTCTTTCAAAAAATACATTAATTTTAAAAAACCCCTCCCTCAAACTTGGGAAGCCCTTTTTAGGAGAATAATGACAAGAAGTCCGTGCTCCCTCTTTGTACCATAATCTCCGTAATCGGGAAGAAGCAACACAGTTAATAAAATACACAAATTTAATTTTCTCATACCCAAAATATCTGTTTGAATTATTACAGAATTCTCCCTATTAATTCCCATATCCTGTACTCATATTTTCTGTATATATTTTTTCTATCTCAAGTACATTTAGGTGTCAATTAAATTTGAAATATCTACATTTGTCAGCATTTCATTTTTGGCCAGTGTGATGTGCTGCTGATTTGTCCATGCATCCTGACACATGAAAAAAGCTCCTGAGATGCAGATCTTCCTCATTAAAAAAGAAACCCATACTATCATAATGGTACGCAGAGCCATGGAGCGCATCCCCAGCTTTATTGCACTCTGTTTCTGACATGATATTTAAAAAGGAACAGCCACGGCTGTCAGTACTGTCATATGCTAGTGCTAACCGAAGACATGTTAAACTAAACATTAGAAAGAGATCAGCAAGTCATCTGCATGGTAACTCAGCTAAGAGATTAGGTAGGCAGGAGCCGGTGCAGTCATGTGGAGATGATGAGGGTTGTAGCTGTGACGGACACATCCTTTTTTCCATCTAAGACTGCAGCAGCGCCTGCCTTGTAGCCGGGCTTGCTGTGACCTGCCTTTTCAGAGACAGCTCTTTGTGTATGAAATTCTAGCAAGTGGTGGGTGGCAGGCTGCAGGAGAGTTGCCGAATTGGGTTAATGAGGGAACAGGCGCTTTTTGGGGATTCTACCGCCTCAAGCTAATAAAAAATTTAAACTTGGGCAATTTTAGATTGTTCATCCCTTGTCTCGGACCAAAATCCCTTACAGAGCACACCGACAGCGAAACTTAAGTGCTTGCTTTTTTTCTAATTATGAGATCTCGCTTTCATTTGAGGAACCTTGCAACAGCAGCAAACCCGGCGCATACGAACTTGCTACGTATTTAGTCGTGTTTGCACTGAAGCGCAACCGGTGATCTAGCCAACAAGATCCCATCTTATTTATTGATAGTTTGTTCTCAGTTTATGTAATGCATGCACACAGACACAATGCATTTGAATTCAGCATAGTCTGAAGGCAAACAAAAGGTATCAGAGGCAGTGCTTTCAGGGCAGCTGCGCTAATGTATTTGTTACGTGCGGTTACCAAACATTTAGTGTATTGGCAAGATATGTGGAAATTCAATATTGCTTTTGATTTCTGGATTTTTTTTTTTTAATTTTTGGAATCATGTTATATGGTAAATTACCTTCCTAAGGAAAAAAGATGTGTATCTAAGTTTAAAAAAGAAATATTTTTAAAGTATCTTTGATTTCTGTTTTATTTTAGGTGGAAACTTTTGTTAATGTAAATTGAAATTTTGGATAATACTCAACTTTCTTAAAAAAAAAGTTAAAAAACGCTATAGCAAATGTTTCCTAATGCAGTGGCACCACCTCCCTTTCCACTATCATAGCAGAAGAAAGGAAAAGAACAGCGATGCAACAGCTTTAATTGGAGTACCACAGACTATGATTTAACACCATCAGCTGCGGCCGCTGCCACCACTCTTTTAGACTTCGTATTAATTAGCTCTGACCTGATTGTGAACAAACATTTATTCACAGTGGCAGCTCAGACCCTCTTGAGCTGTCGGTTGCAGTGTCCAACTTCTCTTTTTCTGACCTAATCTTTTAGACTGATTTTCATAACTTTATTATATCGTTATTTAGTGATTGAGAGAAAAGAACTCGAAGAGTCAAGGCTGATGATGAATTCGGGTGCCACTAGAAATAGTTTGTTGGTGTGTCTGTACTGTAAAGGCAACAAAACAGATTTTTTTTTTTCTCTTTCTGTCCGTGGTTTAGGTCCTGTTCTGATCTCAGCATATCCTCGTCTTCTCTCTAACGTACGTAGGGGCGTGATACATTTGCGTTGCTCTGCGGGATCAGGACCTGTCCTTTGTTCCACGTGATGAGCCTGATTCTGCTTACGTGGAAATAACAGATTTTATTCTGGACCTCGGCAGTAGCAAAATTAGGCTCCCAGCTCAATTGTCTACTGCTTTGTACATTTTGGTTTGCTACAGTAACTAGGATATTATCAGTGATGTGTGGTTGATAAAATAAAGATGTTTGGGAAGAGACCTCATGTGGGTGGCTAGAGACAACGTTTGCTCTTATGATCCCAGTTATTTCTGTTCCGTTGTTGTAGTGATGTGGGGGAGAAAAGAGGGGCCTGTGGATGATGCTCTCTAGCAGTATCTGGCAGTGTTCGTCAGCCTGTTCTTTGGTCCGTAAGACGTAGAAAGGTGACAGTTGAAAAGAGATTTTCTTGGTTTTTTTTTCATTTCCGCTCATGCACACTTAGCTATGCCAGAACACAACTGAAACGGGCAGAATAAATAAGAAACAATAAATAACTGCTAAAAACTGGGTACACGTTTTATTGTAAGTGCATATAGTTTGGGGGGCTCTACGCAATGTTGCGCTTGACTTTTAGTAGGTTGAAAAGCGCTGGGCTATGGTCTAGAGGCCTCTGATTAGTACTGGTAGATCTTGATGTGCTTTTACTGCTTTCAGTTACTTGTGAGGCGTTTGTCTTGGTATTTAATTTGAGAGAATATAATTTCTATAAGCTCTTTTGCCATCCAGAGCTTCAGCGTTTCAGAAGGGAGGGAGCAGTGGCCCTTGCCTCATGCTTTACTAAAGATTAGAATATTTTAGCATTACAAATGAGGCAGTGTTTGCTATTAATTTCTTCATACTCTTCAATCTCTTTGTTCCAGTGTATTTCTGCTGAAGTACCCTGCTCCTGTACTCTTTCCTCTCCTACCAAAGCTGATGATAGTGCATTTAATTGTTTAAAGCAGTGATAGCCACTTCTGAGTTTGCTTCAGTGGAAACAGGGACTCTTAGAAGCTTCTATTTGATGCAGAAAAGAGTAATTTACTGGGGGTTTGGTTAAAACGAAGTGAAGCAACTGATAGCTACAATAAATAATAGAAAAAATATTTCATAAATTCAGTAAGCTTTAAATATTTTTCTTTTATCCCCCATCCAGTGTATGTTTACCCAGACCTATGTAGACATGCACGGTTAGTTTTACATTCACTAAAAATTTAGGCATTGTCTTCATTGGATACAAGAGCAAATCCCGGAGGTCTGACCTCTGTGTATAAAATAAAGGTGACTAATATGTTCTTGTCTAAAGTCTGGTGAAACGGTTTTGATGGTGGTTGGGGTTGTTTGGTTTGGTTTGGTTTTCTCAATTACAGCTAAGGTGTGTTTCCAGAGGCACTCTAGATTTGTAAGAAGTTTTCATCTGAAAGGATTTTTCTTCCAGGCTGCTGCTGACAAATTCACAGATTGATAGTTACCATCCTGTGATGCAGGAGAAATTAGCTTGAGTTCCTTTTCTGCCAGACTTGGGAAGCAGTTAACCGCTGAGGAAGGAAACATACACACCTTACTTGACAGACTGCATTTCGTATAAATCCTTGGACAGTTTTGTTTTTATTCTAGTCTGAAGCCATGTCAGATCTCAAAACCAGATACAAGTAGGAATTGTTACCCTCAAGTCAGCTGCTCTCGTATATCGGACTAGTGTCGGTCTAAATATCTGTAAAGCAGAGAGGTACATCTGATATTTGTTTGCTTGTAGTCAGAGCTCAGAGAATCTGAGGAGTAAAGATGTGTTTCTGAAGAGCAAAAAGATGCCCAACTCTCTAGACAATGTAGTGTGGAAAAGGTGGGTTTCTGTATTGCTGCTTTTGCGATACGGCTGTGACTGCGGGTCTCAGTACCCTTTCCGACTAGGCGGCACCCTGGATATTCCTACAGAGTTGTATTTTCTGCCTGAAAAGTAGAGCTCACCATTTACCTGCAGAGCTTTCTCGGTGGCAGTCAGTCACGTTCAGAAATGATTTAGAGCCTGCGAATCACTTGGTTTCTCTCTCCTCTGGAGCTTTGAATGTGACAACTTGATAACTGCCTTTTCTCTTCCTGTTTCCCTCAGCCTTGTAAAGCCTATGCGACACTATACAGTCTTCCTCTCTGAGGACTCTTCTGATGATGAATTTCAGCAGGAAGAGGATCCTGTCTCTGGCTTCTCTGAAAACTTTTTCTTCTCTGCTCCTTTTGAATGGTCTATCCTTTTTTCTTTCATTGTATTAATTCAGTCTCCGAGCAATGTTTTTTGCATTGGTCAGGGTGCCTGCCCCTATACTTGGAATTTTGGAAATGCTCCTGCAGTCTCTGTACGGCGCTTGATGAATGTTCAGCATTTCTCCTGCTCGTTTGTTTTGGTATTTAGTGGCATGCAAAAGCATACTCCTGCATGAAACACTGTGCAGCAATGCACAGCTTACGGTCTTACATCGACTCGAGCTCTGTGGGCTGTAACCCTTCCGCTTGCCCGTTGTTCCGATGTGCTGCTGTGTTCCTGTCCAAACCTTCTGCCATTCTTCCTCGTGCAGTGCTGGCCGTGCTTTTTGGGTTGTCCTGTGAGACGTATTTCGGTGCAGTTACCAGCTTTTTCTGGCTTCGCTTGCTTGATCCCAGCCTCTGTGTTGTCAGGTTCCCCATCCTCAGCGACTGTGGGGCGTCGCCATGCCCGTGTCCTCTGAGCGTCTCGAGTGCAATCTGACCTAAAACTATACGAGCGTCAGGAAGCCGTTTGTTGGGTTTACTCGCTGTGATATTCGTATCCAACTTGTTAATTTGTGAATTGTTGTACATTCCCAAACCTCTGTAACCGAGTCTTGCCTAGTTTTAAAGCACGGTGCTGAGCAGCTTGGCCACATTGCAACTACCCGTCCACGAGAACTGTACGTTTAAGTGCTGGCTGCAGGATTCTGCCACCTCCCCAAGGCACCTGTATTAGGGGAATGAGGGTTGCCTGTCAGCTCCAGTTTACCTGGCCGGTCTTCCCAGGGGCCCAAGCATATATTTTTGAGGTGAGAGTAACACCATCACATGGAGGGTGCACGCTGATTCAGCTGTACTAAATACCTCTTACTGCGTATTTGAACATCCCAGCTCCCGAGGGCAGTTTGGGGCTAAGGTCTCACTGAATGTCATCCGGAGGATTTGTTCTTTCCTAACCTCACCTGCTTGAGGATTTCTAGGGGGAGAAAGGGAGATAAATTGCACAGAATTACACTCATTCTTTTAAAAAATGCATTACTGCCTTGACCAGAACCCGTAGGAAGACATGCTGGGGTGCTGTGAGCTGCTGCTTCCAAAATCTGCGTGATGCCAGATCTGGGCAGCTCTGGGTGCTGGGACATGGGTGCTCAGTGACATCTGAGCAACTGGAGCCCGCTGGGTACATTTTGTCTTAGGCCAGGCTGGAGAAAGGGGCTGCCAGTGGGGTCTCCAACTGCTAAAATTCGTTGTGTGATGCAGAAGGCAGGTTCAGAGACTGGCCGGGAAGGGACGTGACTGCAGCAGCTGGGCATGGGGAGAAGGGAGGCAGGCGTACAGGCTCAGTAGCAAAGGGCCAGAAAAACGTTCCCACACTTGTGTTTGGGGTGGAGGAGGCCAGGCCACTCAAGTGTTTTGTTTGCAGAATATTCCTCAGGGTTTTTTTGCAGTGTGATCTAATGCTTAGCAGATGAGTGCATGTTATGTGAGAGACTAAAGATACAACTGAGATTTGCAAGTTCACCCTCTCCTAAGGACATGTACCATCAGCTGTCTGTCTTGTACTCGCGTTGTTACGTTCTTGTGTTGCTAGCCGAGTGCCTGCTATTTATGTGTTGATGAATGAAGTAAGATGGGCTGTTTATAAATTTGCATGATATAGATGTATTATAATAAAATATGGGAAGAGGAGGAGGGTTCTTCCATAGTATCTGTTTTTGCAGGTCTCACAAATATTTTCTTTTAATTAAAACCTTGTTTAAATGCCACAGTAAAACTGGCTGCCAGTCAAATGCCAATCACCACAGATATGCATGGCACTTCTTGTTATTAATTGGATGCGCATTATGCTGCTGTTCTCTGTACACAGAACCAATATGCAAATCTGCTGGTGTTCATTTTTTTGCTGAGGTATATGCAAGAAAAGCATCCTGCTAGCCCGGCCTTGGCTGTAAATGTAAAATAGGTGTCTCCATAATGGATTGTGTTGTTTCTTGATAAGATGACACCAGTGTAATCATTGGAACTCTGCACAGTGTTCCCAATTATGACGGGAAAACACTGAATTATGTTCTGTGCTGAGTTAGCTTGAACCCAGAGAATGTGAGTGCCTGCAAAACACAGGGCACTTGGCAGTGCGCTTGCCCTGCCTTCTTGTGTGAAAGGACTGAGCACAGCAGCAGTGGGCTGCCCGAGGCGGGGGCCAGACTGTCACATTGGGGAGCTGCTGTCCTGCTCCGGGAGGTCCCTCATCAGCCTTCCTGTAACCTCACGATCACAGCTAGTCTCCGAGCACGTCCCACTTACGTCTTTTTCCTTTCTGAAACCCCCCGAGTGCCTCTGTACGTCCGTCTGCCCTCACTCACTTTGCTCACACACCTGCTGTTCACAGGGCACCGCACGCTGTATTTTGCCACCCAAAAGCTTTTTGTAAAGGCCTTCGGCTCCTTAGTAAATACTTGTTTAGAAAAAAAAATAGACAGTCGTTTGCAATGTGTTTTTTGTTTCTGTCCTAGGCCGCAGCCGTACCGAGCCCTGAAAGAATCCGATAGTGCCGATGGGGAAGAGGCAGTCAGTCCGCAGAAATCAAAAGAGCCTCTGCCTCCAAGCCCTCTGCTCTCAAGCAAGGCCACAGAAGTCAACCTCCTTGAAGACATTTTCCCTAACTTAGAAGTAGAAACACAGCCTCAGCCTCTCAGCCAAGCTAAGAGCCTAGAAGACCTGCGGACTCCCAAAGAAGAGGGAGATCAGCGATGCACGTTTGATTACCAGGTTTGGACAGGGTTTTGTGTACGCTGTGGGGTTTTGCACCCAGCTAGGGCTGGCTGTCTTCCATTACTCTCTGAGGAATATTTTTGTATTTTTGGGTAGATGCATCTGTTTTCCAGCCCTTTGTTCATGTGTCTCAAAGTTTGTTTTTGAACTAAGAAATTACTGGAATGGGACTCAGTTGTAAGACTGTAACTTTTTCCGCTAAAACTACAGCCTTTACTTCTAAAGTAGGAAACGTCTGCCCTATTCCTCAGAATCTGTTTTGTCCGTTGGCTATCACACAGGTTTCTTTGAAGCTGATGCTCAGCAGTGAGAATGAATACCTGGGAATTGTCAGGTCTCCTCCAAACTGTTTGTTTTTAAAATGACCTTCTTTTAATCTGGCCATTTTGGTCGAGGTATCATTTGAACAATCGAGATTGTAGAAGAGATTCTTTATGAAGAACTTCCCTGAATACGTGCAGCTTAGTGCCAAACTGACGCGGGCTCTGAGATCTTCATGTGGCATGAAAGAAAATAATGTCATTTCTACGTGATAATAATATTTTATTCAGTGTTATGTCCAGATACTTAATTTGACAGCTTTTTCCATGAAGCAATTAAGTTTTCTCAATTTCTGTACCTTAGATAGAGGTACGTGCTCCTTACTTGGCTAACAACAGGTGCCACAATATGTCACAGCTGGAAAACTGATTAGAGGCAGAGCTGGAATTAAAACTGCAGATTCCTGCTTCTGATTTCCCATCTGTCCTCCTAGGCTGCGTCCTGTCCCTCCCCAGTGTTCACAGTCTGTGGACAGATCCTCTTCCACTCCTAGCTCAGCAGCCTGTCTTCACTTTGTGCTCTATGTTGTGAGGAGATCAGTAAAAGTTCACACTTTTTTTTTCCATGCTTTCTTGCAGAGAATGGATCTTGGCGTGTCTGAGCGGAGCAGGATTGTGCCAACCATGAAGCTGTCTCACCCTTACAACAAGCTGTGGAGTATGGGTCATGACGACATGGCTATTCCTACCAAGTATTCCCAAAGCTCACCGGAGAGGCCCTTGACTGCACTTGGTAACATGCCGCCAATCACACGGAGACCCCGGAGCAGAGACAGCATTCTGGCTCCTGCAGAAAAGGATGAATCAAATCCTGCCATTCAAGGGAACATCACCATTCCTAGGCCACAGGGAAGAAAGACTCCTGAACTGGGGATAGTGCCACCACCACCAGCACCCAGGGCTTCCAAGCATCAGACTCCAGCTGGGCCAACAGAAATTCTCACCACCCACGCTACAGGACGTAGCCATTTGGTTTCAGATCTTATTCCAGAGCCCTTTGGAGTTGGTAGTATGTCCTTAGACCCTGAAATCCAGCAGTCGGTAAATTATTCCTCTCATCCGTCTCAGCTTTTGTCCAGTGCTACCAGCACTGCTGAGATGCTCCAGCCTGTCAAGGTGAAGACAGATAATGCAGGTAATGAAAGTGACTACCTTCTTAATCTCCTGGATCCATTAAAAACAGCCAGCTGGCAAAGCAGCAACCCACAGCAGGCTCCCTGCAGCCTGCAAAGCTCAGCCACTGCACCTTCTGCAGCTAGCTTTGTCTCGGTGGCAAGTGACTTTGTGCCTCCTCCAGCCACACCATTTGTCCAGCCACTTGGTTATCCTTCCCCAGCACCACCACCTTTTTTACAGCCATCTCCTAATCCATTTACGCAAACAGTGCCAGGAGCCCTTTCAGTGTCTCTAGTTAGACCCTCAAGGGGCTCCTTCACCCCCTCTTTAGGCCACGCTTACAGCTCTAGCTTCATAACACCTAATTCTAGCTTTTACCCACCACAAAGACCTCAGCCAAACATTTCAACGCTGTCCATGCCAAACTTGTTTAGCCAGGCTCCAGCTGCGCCACCAGCTAGCTCCTTATTGCTGCAGAGCCACAGCCCTTCTGCAGCAAGCTCTCTACAGCCAGCATGTTTAAGTGGTCCTTCCAAAACCAGAACGTTACAGGTGGGCCAGTCTAGCTCAAAGGTAGATCCCAAGCAAGCAGTAGCTCTCCTGTGTAATGAACCCCCTTTGATCCCTTCCAGGCCAGCTAAGGGCTTAGAGTCAGTGTTCCTGCCCTCAAAATCTGAGGGGACAAAAGATCCATTTGAGGATTTGTTAAAAAAGACAAAGCAAGACGTGTCATCAACACCAGGTAAGGTAGAACAGCTCAGAAAGCGATGGGAAACCTTTGAATAACATTCCCCATGCCCTTTTGATGTCCCTTTGGAACAGAGGAGGGTTTTTTGGTTTTTTGAGCCAGCGTAAAACTAAGCATTTCTTTCGTGGAAGGCTGAGCCAGGATAGCTGCAGGACCATCACCGTGCTGCAATTCACGCACGAGTGCTTTTTGCCCAGAGTGCCCCATCGTCCTTGTCCCTGCAACTGCTTCCTCGCTCTCCGCCACGGAAAGCCCCCCGTGAGTCCTGCACTGACCAAAGCACGAAGGGGGTTGGGGTTGGGGTGGGGTGGGGTTGGGTTGGGTTTGGTTTAGTTTTCCACACAGAGCTTTTCAGACAGTACTACTGATGCAGAAGTTACCGCTTCCCCTGTATTTCCAGCCCTTGGCACAGCCGGGAGCACGACACGGCCCACTGTGCTAGTGTTTTCGTCCTGCCTGTGTGAATTCAGTTTTTCTTGCATTACACACACAGCTGTAATGTTTTGCTTTCACATGTGAAGTGCAGCAAAGAAACCCAGACTTGTGGGCTGTGCTGATTCGATCCATTAAGCTCCGAGTTTGTCTTGAAATACAGGTGTTCATTTCGGGTGTGCTCTTGGATGAGCTTTTGTTGCAGTTTTTTTATTTCCCTCCCCAACGCACTGACACTGGGAGGTGACAGGGACCTCGCTGGTGCAGAATTGTTGGAACTCCTTGTTGCAACAAAACCGTAGCACAGAGCAGTTGCTCAGGGTTTGGTCCTGCATCTCTGTTGGGAAACTGGAAACACCAGCAATTGATTTTCATTTTTTGGGGTTTTGTTTGTGTGTTTGTTTTGTTAAATACATCAGAAAACAGAGGCCATACAGAGTATCCTAGTTCTTATGTATGTGTATGTTAATATTATATATAAGTATTATAGATGGCAGTATATGAATGGGATGTAACAATATCTTGATTGTTAAAAGGAGAAAAAAATGGGGTATAAAAGCTCATGAGTCCGAGTTAAATGTGCTGACAGGATGGCCTGAGCGCAGACAGGCGAGAGCTGCAGTGCTTGTCTGCCCAGGCAGAAACCAGACTCCAGGTTGAGCGGGGAGGCCGTGCGTGACAGCTGCCTGCCCCGGCTACCCTTCGGGAGAGCTAGCTACCGCCTTGACGCTGCTGTGGTTTCGTTCTGGTCTGCAAGGCGCTCGGCTCCTTCAGCCTGTCTGGAAAACCACAATCCTTATCCCGCTGTTGATGGAACTGTGCGCGGTGTAACAAGACATTAACCGGACCATGAAATGGACTGCGAGGTCACGAAGTACAAAAATGCGATGAAAACGCTAAAGGGTACCTTCATTCGGGTTTTCGAAGACACTTCTCTGTGGCAATAGTATTCTCAAGAAATTTCATCTTAATCTTAGCATCCCTTATAAAACCTGCTGTCTTTGCAGTGATTTTTTTTGTTTGTTTTACTTAAGTGGTGCTTTTTTGTTTTGTATTTGGGCACGACCTGATGTAAAACATGTTACTCTAGAAGAGGTAATCACGTCACCATTAAGCCTTTGATAAATGATTTTGGACACATGGGGGAATTCTTGTAAAGCTTTATCTGATTTCCAGTGTATCTATTTTATTCATATAATCTTGGAAGTTTTCTTACTCTAGTGTATGAAAATGGCTGTCTATGCGTTTGAGTCTGTGCAATACAAAAGAAAAATACTCTTAATATCTGAAATGCCAACAGTTTGGGAAAGATCGTAGTATTACATTAATATTCTATTTCTGTAAAGTACTGTTACCCTGACAAGCCATTCGGTTGGATTTGTATTTTCTTTTTGTGTTGGAAGACAGATGGTTTTAGTATTGCATAGTAAAATATTTAAAGTCTAAGATAATAGCTCCATTTTATTCTGTACAGTTCAGAATATGAATGTTACGGATAAATTCAGTCTGGAATTTCAGCTCTCCTTTGCTGTGAGCTAGACGATAAAACTTTCTCAATTACGGTGGATACGTGCAGGCACCAGGAAGTTCTGCGTACGACATGCCGCTTGCCGTCCACCTACTCGAAATTGGTAACGTCATCGCACATGGGCTGTGTACTCAGTAGGCCCATGACACGTGCTCGGCTACGCAGAAAAATGCTCAGGTAATTCTGTATCCCTGCAAATCATTTTCCATCTCTGCTTATTTTACTCTGCCCATGTTACGGAATATTTTATGCAGTTGACTTGTAGACAAACAAGCACTCTTGGATTTTATTTTTCTTTACATCAGTTCTGAGGCACCGAAGAGAACTAACACTTCACACAAATGACGTTACTCACCCTTCGCTTTATTTTGAAGAGGGGAAGGGGGGAGTTGAACGCACCTCTCAGATCCAGGCAAGCACGCTCCTGGAGTTTGTGACCTTTGCACTTCTTGAATAGAATTTGCAAGCAGGAAACTTTTTACGCTTCTCATAATAAATATCCCTAGGGCAGTGTTTACGTTTTTGTCTTATTTAAACTCAGGAATTCCTAACATGATTCATTCCTAATAGTGCCAGATGTAAACAAAGCGTGCTTGTCTGGGAGAGCAAGCTCAAGTGTCAGACATCCCTTTTTCTGATGTAGAAGGATTTTTGATGTTTTTACTAATCTAGGATAAGTAGAGTTCCCTTTACTCCTTGTCTGATATTATTCATCAGTGATGTTATAGTCAGCTTTGTACATTTTTCCTGTAGTCACTGTAGTTGTTTCCTTGTTTACAGATGCTTTGCTTACTTACAGATGCTTTCTTCCGTTAGAAATAATTTTTACATTCCGGATGCATCTGGTGCTGTACAGGTGGTCAAGCCGTTTTGTGTCTTGTTCGCCCATCAGGTTAGAAACATTCCAGACACTGGAACTGAAGCTCTCAAGACACACAAGAGTTTTTCTGCTGAAGACCTTTCTCTCCTTACCTCACATACACGTGTTAATTACAAGAGGCTCGTGATCTCTCTGCACATACATGGGGTTGGCTTTTTTCTAACCTTCAACGAGGGGTCTGAGCTGCTTAAATATCCCCCCCCTCCCTTTTTAATGGGTGTGGAAACAATCGCGCAGGAGCTGATTGACACCTGCCCAGTTTTCTTTCTGGTTGGGGGGCGGCTGGAGGCTGTTGGTAACAAATGGCTGCCATATTTCAGGGGAAATTAATAACCATAGGAAGCCACAGAGTCAATGACGCCCTGAAGGCAGACCTGTGTGCAGTAACGTTTATTTTGTTAAAAGGGAATGTTTCATGCACTGTCTTCAAACAAGCGTGTAAGTAAATGGTAGCTAACTGCTTCCTAAACTCTGGCCTTTTGCACTGCAGGATTTAGTCTACTCTACTCATAACTTTNCCCCCCCTCCCTTTTTAATGGGTGTGGAAACAATCGCGCAGGAGCTGATTGACACCCGCCCAGTTTTCTTTCTGGTTGGGGGGCGGCTGGAGGCTGTTGGTAACAAATGGCTGCCATATTTCAGGGGAAATTAATAACCATAGGAAGCCACAGAGTCAATGACGCCCTGAAGGCAGACCTGTGTGCAGTAACGTTTATTTTGTTAAAAGGGAATGTTTCATGCACTGTCTTCAAACAAGCGTGTAAGTAAATGGTAGCTAACTGCTTCCTAAACTCTGGCCCTTTGCACTGCAGGATTTAGTCTACTCTAATTTTTTTTTAAATGTGTTTAAACATGTTTAAATGTGTTTTGCTCCGTGCACACTTACCATGCAGGTAGATTAAACCAGTTAGTAGTGAACAAGAAGCCTGTTAGCTGCTGCTGCTTACAACGTTCAGGTTTGGAAAAATCTTTTTTTTTGTCTTTGCTTGTAACTGTTGGAGGTTAACAACAGCTTTAGGTATTTAAAAAGTGAACCAGGGAAGACAAGAGCTGCTGCAGTCCCACCCTGTCCTTCAGGAATCGCAAAAGGTGGTGGCAACGTCCTAGACAAATGTCTGACAGTGGGAACTGCCGGCTTCCACTGTAACTGGGCACAGGGCCGTGACAGTCCTGCACGTGTATTTTCAAGTGGCTCTGTTGAATGGTGTCATAAAACATAAGTGAGCGTGTGATTCTTTTTGTAGCACTGTAAAATTAATTAACTGACGAGAGTTACAAACTTTGGCGGAGTAGGGCTCCGTACAGTCTCACCATCCTTTTACTGGAAGCATAAAGAAGGAGCAAGGGCATCTGACTATAGGTAGAGCTCACTTTGCACTTTGAGCGGTCAGAATTTCCTCTGGCAAGTTTGCTCAGGTTATCGGCAGAAACCTTGTGCATTTTCCCAGAAGGCTTGGCAAGTATGTTCCCAGGGACGTAAACTGAGGTGTCTGCTGGCTTTTGGAAATGGAATCCATCGTTAAGTCTTGGCCCCTTGCACTGCAGCGTGCGCTTTGATGAACTGCCTCTGGTCTCAGGCTTGCCTGGTCCTTTCTAGTGACTGTTACGCCCCGCGACGCAGACCTCTTGCCATATGTGGCAGCAGAGTGGATGTGCGCTGGCTGTGGAGCTGGCTTTATTTCTGCGAGGTGTGCCAGGCTCCGGCTGTAGGCTTTTATTTCTCTGCACGTGGACTGCTACAGGTCCCAGCCATCAGTGCAGCCATTTGAATTGCATTCAAGTAATTTATTTCCACATTCTAATCTCCTTTCCGTCTGCTGCTCCCATCCAAGAGGCTGCTCGCACTAAGCTCTGGCCATGCGACAGCTCTCCTGCTGGGAAGCGGCTCCCACCTCGTCCTGCAGCTCAGCTCTCGAGGTAAAGACTGAGACATTTGTCTGCTCTACCTTTCTCCTTTCTGCTGGAGATTGTGGTCTCCCTCCAGAAGAGGAGTTCAGCTGCTGCAGAAATCTGTCCTGACTCACGCCACAGGATCCAGTGGCCGTTCGGTGTTCCTTGGCTCTCACCCCAGTCTGATTTTTTGCTTCTTTGCTCATAAAATGAGGGCTTAATGCAAAAATGTAGGAGGTTTTGACAGCCCCCGCCTCTGTTTCTACAACAGATCTTTACTGGCTGCTGTGCAGATCTGCTTCGTTCAGGTCTATGCTTAGAGCTCTGGTGTGTGACAAGTTAAAAAAAAACCAAAACAACAGAAAATTAATAAAAATTTACTGCAACAGAGGCATTGAGGTTGGCAGCTGTGCAGACTCTGTATTACAGACCAAAATCAGCCATCTAGGCATCAAGTTACTATTCAGAAAAAAAATCATCACAAGTCAAGGTAACTAGGTCTGTTTTTAACCAAATTTTATTGTAAATTTCTTTTGAAGGACATTCTATTTTTTTACAAATTATAAAATTTACAATTACAAAAGAAATCAGGATCATGATCATTAACTACAGCAAATCCAGTTTTGTGAAAAAATATATATTCAAAAATTAAATATCAAAGAAAGTTAAGTTCATTATTGAAAAAAACCCAACTTTTCATAAATTATTTTGCAGAAATGCTCAAGACACTGACAAAGTATTTTAACACTTTTGCTAGTACCGGCTTTGGGTGCTTAAGATAAAAACATCTGCTCTGCTAATCCTGTACAGCGACTGAGCAGGAGCCTTCCTGCTGGCTGCCCGGGAACAGCAGGGGATGCAGGCAGACCCACTGCTTGCAGGTTGCCCGTTGCAGATGTCTTTACTGGTGTGGGGTTTGTAGCTTCTTGTTGCCTTCCAGGGTATTTCAGTAGCTTAACAGTAGTCAATTCTTATAACACAATTCTGGTTTTCTTCTCAAAGTAAAGTAGTACAGCCTGGAGTAATATTGCTTCATTTAGATCCTGTCACTGCCTTCACTTTTCAACAATTTAAACACAAAAAACACAGTGGAGCTGAAAAAGTAATAGACACCTCTGCTGGCAGCGACAGGGAGGTTTATCAATCAGGTCTGAGTTTTCAGAAGCCTGAAGCATGTTCTAAGCTTGCTGTTGGTTGTTACAGGTCATCACGGGACGCGGAGAAACGCGCCCGCCTTTTGCACTGCGGCAAAGACTGCACAGCACGGCTCCGACAGGACGCGGGGTGCTCTGCGCCAGGCTTCTGGAGCAGCCCACTGCTACTGCCCTGGGCTCTGCGAGTCCCTTCTCCCCAGGAGAAAACCCCGGCCTTAGAACAGCGACAGACCCAGACCCAGACCCAGGGTCTATCTGTGTTTCTCCAGAGACAGTAACACGCTCAGCGTGTGGGGCCTGACCCTTCAGACCCGCTCTCCTGGAAGAGCGCCGCCTGCTTCACGTGTTTATTCTCCTGTTGCACAAACGCTGCTGAGTAGAACTACACTCACCTTCTTCCTAAGGTGCGCAGTGGCACTAGTTGCACTGCAGCAAGGTGACTGGGCAGCATAACTGGCTCTAGTCTGAAAGTGGATTAGACATTCCTAAATAGCATCTGGAAAATACACAGCGCACATCATTCGTAGTGGAAGTAACAGCAGTGTTACTACTAATAAATAAATAAAAGCCATAGCAAGCTCACCAAACTGCAGTCAGGTCATGGCTGTCTTTATCAGAACTACGCCCAACTCCTTTCCAAACCACAGCCCGGCAGGAGCACCACTTGCTCTTTCAACCTTTCCTCAGCTTTAGAGGGAAGGTGATCTTACACACAAAACATCTATTGCCTTTTCTCCCAACAACAATTTGGGGTTTTTTTTTTCTATTTTCCAAAGTTTTCATTCTTCATCTTACAGCAGCAGTTGCATGCATGCAGAAGACTTGTGCTTGAGCAGACAAACCTCATCAGTAGTTTTGTACTCTTCCCTTTGCTTAGAGTTACAGAAAAAATTACAGCTACCGTTAAAAAAAAAAAAAAACAAACCCGAGAGCAAAACAGAATAGCATTTTCTTTTGGTGGCAATTAGCTATGGTGGGCAGATTATCAATAGTATTTTGGGAGATTAAAAAGCAGACACCATTTTCTAAAATATTTCTCAGTGGTAGTTGTAGTAATTTCCTGAAATGCTGATGATTTGAGACCTTTTCTGGCCTGCTCTGCTGCATTTCTTTCCAGCAGGCTCTGCCACCTTAGAAACAGCACGCTCAACAGCTAAAACAGTACCAAAAGAGCAGTAAAGCCACAAAATCAATACCCTTTTCAGGGCAATGTGGAAAACGAGTGCTGTGTCTCACTGCACCACCCACGCTGGTTTTGTGTTGAATTTCACTGTACTGGGTAGCTAAATTCCACTGTTCTGTACTGACAAGCCCAAACCTGTCTGTCCCCAGACATGTGGGTCTTGAAATATCTCCGTCTCCCCTCACACAAGTATCACTCACTGGGTGTTCACACATTAAATCTCTTACCAAGGTCCCGTCCGTGGCCATGCTGCTCAGTGCCAGCGTCCGACACTGAGGCAGCCTGCTCTGTGCGTGGCAGCCACCACAGCGATAGACGGACAGGGAAAGCATCCAGCCTGCCACCATCCACCCAGGTGCATACTGATCAACCACAACAATCGGTCTGTCTACACACGAACATCCTCCTTTCAACAACATTAATTCTGTAACTAACTGGGAACTCAGTCTCAGAAAGGCACTTAAAAATATTCCTGCGGTTTAGTCTGCTCTTAGGAAAAGATTTAGTACAAGTGTCTAATACAGTGGGGTGGTACCTACTGTCTGGTAACACAACGCTAACTCTGGCCTGGTTATGGAAGGACAGCAGCAGCTCTAGAAAAATCTCTCCCATCAGTCAGTCACCTGGCTTAGCTTTGCAGAGGAGGCATGGTGACATATTTCATTTTTTTTGGAACAACCACATTATTCACACCATTTCTTACTATGGGGGTTTAATTCCCATTAATTAGACCCGCATGGTGCCATTCATGTTGCCTGCATGGCACTGACGGTTACTAGGGCTATGGGCCCCTGCACGACCACAGGAGAGGCAGACGCAGTAAGCGCAGCAGCGCGCACAGGTCCCGGCCGCCCCTTGCTGAGGACACGGTATTGCACGGGTAGTGGTTCCATGCCCCCTCCCGCTGCTGCCACGGCCCCTGCTTGCTTCCTCATCCCCACTGGCCCCTCCAGAACTTTTTTTTGTTTCCTCCCAGACTTCACTGTTCCTGCTCTCAGACCGATTTTATACAAATCTTTTATGGGATGAGCTGCAATAACCAAGCTTATTCAAGTAGTTGAATCTTACTGCCAAGTAACAGCAGGCAGTTGCCTGTAGCCTATGAAGTATCTTAAAGCAGTACAGACCTGTCCTACAAAAACATCTCGAGACCTAAGACAGAGACACTGCAGCAGTTCTGTGATCGTTAACGGATGACACAGCACCTGTTGTGTGACCCCCAGTCCTTATATCAGCCGCTCCGTCGGGGGCATCTTGATCACGTTCCACATTTCCACTCGTGCCCCATCTTTTTCTTGGCGACTTGGGCTGTATGTTCCCTGAGTTGCTCTCCTCCTCTTCATGGCAATCGCTGTGGCTGCAACAACTGCAAGGAGAAGGGCAGCCCCTGCAGCCCCGACTGCTCCCACAACGGAGGGGTTGCTAAGATGCGCCCAGACTGGCTGCTGCGGTAGAACAAGGCGTTACTGAGAGCTTCCACAGGGACAGTGCTGCATTCACCTCCCTCACCCCAGTCCCCAGCACCTCTCTCTAAGCTGCACTGTGCAGACAGCAGTGCCAGACAGGAGCGTGCGCACGCACACACACACACACCCACTGCCCCCTCCCTGTCACACACAAGTCCAGGCAACACCGAAGCAGACTGGTGACCTGTTTCCTGCTCACCTCCCGCTCCACGCAAGCCTTAAGTTCAGCATTTGGCAACAGGTACTGCCGCTAGCCCCGGCCCACAAACCCACCCAGTTCTGACTGCACCTCTCCTGTGCGGTACCATGGGAATGTCTAACAGAGATCACGTCATAAAGTATTGGTTTGTACAACGATTTCAGTAATTCCCGACAATTCCCTGTAACGCCGTGGCTGGTGCAGGGTGGGAGTTCGCAGCTGCTGTTGCTGTTGCGGACTGACTGCTCATGAAGACCTCGTACACTGAGCTGAGAAAGCTTTGAGTGCGTTTCAGGTGTTGACAAAAACAACAGTATATACAACCAATCATAAATACCCTCTGTACAACACTCCTTACAAGTATATATAGAACTTAATCTGTAAATTAGTGCCTCATTTAAACAGCAGATTTAGTGATGTCATTGCTGCCTGACAGGTAAAACGGAGCCAGAGCAACTTCAGGGCAGGTGCGCCACAGCAGCTCCTGCTGAGGGGAACGTGCGGGGCAGTCCGGGGGGCAGGAAAGAAGGGAGTAAAGAGGCTCACTCTGAGCCTGTGCTGTGCAATCGACTCAATTAACTGAAAGCAGCTGGAACAGCTATTGCGTATACAGTCTGCCTTGTACTTCTACGTCCGTGTCTTCATTGCCATGCCTTACGGGAACTGAGAGAGGGTGGATCTGCTGCTGCAAGTGCTGGAAAAAGACCAAGGTCCAAGCAGACCTTGCAGGTGCATCTCCTTGTCCCGACAGTGCCTATATTAACCGCTCTTCAGGTGGCACCTTTAGGACACTGTCCATCTCCAACCGAGCTCCTGCCACTTCTTGCTGACTCGGACTGTAGGTTCCCTCTGACTGGCGCCTCTTCCTTGCAGTGAGAATCATGAATATGAGACCAATACCGAGTAGCAGTAAAGAGCCACAGGCTACAGGGACAGCTACTTCAATTAGTGGGGAGGGGAAGAGAGCACCTGGAGTCCCTTTCTGTAAAAGAAATTAATGGAGAAACAATGAAACTCCAGTGGTTACAGTAACTTAAGCCTAAGAATCCAAAACCATCAGATTAGAGGGAAAAATTTTTTTTTAAAAACAAAAAAAAAAAAAAGCAGAAGAGCTGTTCCTGAATAGAAGAGGACAAGCAAGGAACAAGTACAGGGCCCGAGGGCACCTGCACAGAGAACGGTCATGTTCATTCTTTAATCTTGCAGCAAAACACGTTCAAATTTATTTTTTTAAATGGAGTATTGTTAATACAAAGACAGTAACATGCTCTGAATTTTTCCTTCTAATTCAAAACTAGTGTCACTCATCAATGACTCCCTTTAACTGGCAGCTTTGGAGGAAAAGCGGATCTCAACAGGGCAGAGTTACAGAGACAGACCAATGCAGCAGTTAATACCGTCAGAGTAATTCATGCGGGGCACACGGACAGAATTACCATGAGGAAGAAAAGAGAAGATTTGCCGAGCTGGGCAGCTAACCGGCATGGGGACAGCAAAACTAAATGCAGACAATTTATGGTACCAGTCCTGGAGGTACAGAATCACCGCAAAGCAAGCTGTCCCTTGCACAGCACCTCCTAGCGAAGATGACGCACAGCCGCTTGGTGCAGTGAGGACAGCAGCAGTGAAGAGTCTGAGCTACACGTCAGACGTTGTTAGATGCGGTGGAACTGTCCAAGTAATATCACATGGCTCCATGTTCTCCTCTGCCTACGGTTTCTCACAGCAGGCCAGCCCCTTAAGATTTAAATGCCGGTACGTTCAGCATCCATGCTGGAAATCTTTTAAGGGGCCTTCCTTACCAATACCAGACTAAGATACGTAGGCGGCACTTTTTAAACTATAAAGTTAATGCAGAGTAATGTGAATTTTCAGTAACCCCCAAACACTTCCCTGAGTAGAGGAACGATACTAAAAAAAAGTTCAGTGATGCCTCCGATGGCAAGGTAGAGAATTTCTTTAGCTGTTAAACTATCCTTCACAACAAGAATATACGTGGACTTGTGTTTCAGTGCCTCCTCGAAGACCCTGGGACTGGGAGGTGTAGTAAGTTTCAGGCTTGACAGGTAAATCTCAAAGCCAGAGGAAAGCCCAGGCTACAAACCCAAGAACTGACATACCTTGCAGGAACTTTATGAAATCCTAGGGCAAAATATTTTAAATAATTTAAATAGTGAATGGTGAGTACTAGATCCATTGAAAAACTCAAAACATTTACATTACGAACGCACATACTTTAATGTCCGTGCTATACAAAAACGCTGCGTAACAGACTTGAAGACAACTTGGAGCAGGAAGGGAAGGATGTTAAAAAGGTCACTATATGGATGGGAGATGGAGACGATGTACGGCCCAAGTACTGAGGAGAGGAAGGCAGCCGAATGAGTGTTATTTAGATATTGGTGGAATTAAGGATGGTATGGAACACAACAACAGAGCATTTTTTTAAATTATGGCATTTTTGTCATCAAAGCAAGCTTTAAAATTACAGTAAGTGCAAAAAGAACTATTTCTTAGCGCTAACAAGAGTATCTGCCACCTTACAGATACAAACCAAAGAACTCAAGCTTGATAATTTACAGCTTTTGGATGCCATACAGTGTATGCTAACGTCACAAAGCAACGCAGCACAGAAGGAATATTCCCAGAGTACCTGGCAGTCCTTCTGCCATTTTCTGAAGTCCAAGTTGATTCTCTGAGCCTGCCAAAACTCGAGCAATGTGCTAGGCGTTAGTCCTAGTTTTGCACAGCATGCGGGTTAGTCACACAGTGCCAACACTACAGGAGTTTCTAGCAGTCCACCCTGCTGCTTCTTGCATGCTGGTGATGGGAGGAAGAATGAGTGAGGGAGCGCAGCCAACAGCCCTCGCTTCTGCAGCCATCGTTAACAGCAAACACAGCGAACGGCCAGCCGTACCCTGTCCTCCTCCTGCCCCCACCACAGGCACAGAGGGAAGAGAGAGACAGTTCTGCAACAAGGAATGGGGATGATGGAAATCAATACAAGGAATCTACAAGAAGTGTCCTGGGACAGAGGAGACAGAGATGCCTGAAGGAGTCGATGCATGCAAACTGGAAGTGTCAGGAGCGACCCCGCGGCACATGCATTACAGAGCCCTTTGTAACAGCAACAGCAGCAAACCCCACCATGGCGCACAGCCTTTTCCATGCAGTACGGGTTAGTACATTCCCAGGTTACCAGACGAGCGACCTGCCTGTGCAATAGCAAGTGCATGATTTAACAACTTCCACACAGGAAGGAGCTCAGCCTCAAACAGCAGTGCTTTGCTTATGGAGAAAAGGAAAGCATTGCTGAGACTGCCCGGCTGGTCAGAAGCAGACCCAGAAGGTAAAGGATGCTACTTTTTCAGTTGTATTTGAATCGCTTTTAGCTTGACTTCATCTGGCTTCCCTTCTCCAAACACATCCATTTCTACCCAGATAACCTCTGGAGAGGGAAGGTGCTTCGTAACTCTCTCAGCCAAGATAAATGCCATCCGAAATTCCATTCTCCAGGAAACCATGGGGGAGACATAAGTAATATCTCCTTTCTACCGGTCCAGCTGCAGTAGTTGGATTACGGTCCAAGGAGTCATAAAATCTAAGGAAAGTTGCAGAGACAGCCCTGAAAACCACATGGCAGCCCCCGCAGATACTGAAAAGTATTTGCTGCAGCTGCGTATATGCTGGAGAGCAACGTGCAACAGCACTGCAAAGAAAAAATTTCCCACTTCAGGTTTCTTCGGTACCAGTTCCCAGCTGTGCTCACCAGTGTGCTTTAGCCAGGACACACACAGGGGCTGTGCAGCACGCAGGCAGTCTCACTAACACCTCGGTACCCAAGGACTCTGCTAAGCCTACTTCTGCTGCTCCTCACAATGCACAGCCTGGGAGAATAGACAGGAGCTTACAAGAGCAAAGGGAAGTGCTTACATTAATGTCACAGCGCTCTCCCGTGTAGCTGGCACTGCACAAACACTCGTATTTGTTCTCGGAGTCTTGACACGTACCTCCGTTCTGGCAAGGGTTTGGATCACACTCGTTTATATTAATTTGACAACTGGAAAGGAAAAGCGTATTAGAATTAAATGAAATTTCTCACATAGGTTCTTGTGCCACAGAACACAAGATCATACAGTCTACAAAAGCCCCATTTATTTGAAAAGTTGCTGTTGCATCTTTTTCAGGTGCTTTCTCCAGGGTCCAACAACGTGAAAGTTTTACCCATTCACACCAATCCCCCTCTTGTCATTTCTGTAAGACCGAAGCCAGTACGGGTTTCTAGCACAGGTAACGAATGAACTCTCACGAAGCACAAGAAGTACTTGGAAGCAGTTCGTGCTGCAAAAATTGGTATTGTGAGCAGGATCATATCAACCCCGCCTCTTCTACAAGTAACAGCCAGTTTACAGTTTTGGAGAGCTGTCTGAATGACAAAAGCATATACAAGAGGATGAAGCACTTATACCTACTCAGCTATCCCACTGACCTAAGAATCGGAGCACCAGCTCCTTTGCAGGCATCACAAAACCAGCACTTACTTCCTCCCAGTGAAACCCGGCTTGCAAGTGCAGTTGGCTCCCCAGCTCTCGGTGATGCACTTGCCACCGTTCAGGCAGGTGAAGTTCTTACCACATTGCTCAGGTGGGAACGGCCATCTGGGAAGAGCAAGAGACAGCCTTTAAAGCAATCAGCTTTTGGGGAAGGTGACAGCATACCCAGGCTCAGTGGACATTGGGCTGGTGAGGGTCATAAGCACAGTACTGGTATTTCTAGGAAGGAGTTTGACACAAGTGGAAAAGAAAATAAATAGTCTCAGAAATCATCCATAATATCAGAGTCTTGCTTTGAGCACGCCCAGGGAATACGCAGGAGCTCTATCAGTACTAGGACGTTTCTCATAGTTGCCTATTCTTGCTGATGAAAATACAAACAGAGACAGGACACTGTTGGAATACTAAACTGCAGCACAGCTAGGCCACAAAGAGGATAATGCAAGTAGTAGGTAACTGTCCACGCCAGTACCAAGTAAGAACAACAGGAGATTCAACCTGGGTAGATTAAGTAACTGAAACTCAGCCACACGAGTATTTATCTCAATGTTCAATTTGAACATGCACAAGTAGATGGAAGTCTACGTAACATGCTGACTCCTACTTCCTTTACTGATATGAGGCACACCTTTGTGACTAAAATATGCTGGATTTTTTCCAAACTAATACAAATGTTATAAATATAGACCTTAGCAAAAAAAGCCAGCCCTCCTCCTGACTCTATCCCAATTTCCCAGCAAATTCTACATGACCTCCATGGAGGGATCATGAAATGTGCACTGCTAAGCAGTACAGGCAGTAAGGTGATGGGTAAAGAAACTTTTTTTCTCCCAGCACACATTTGATAAGGAGCAAGGTACTCAAACAGACTTTTTTTTTAACCAATATACAGAAACAACACCCTTAGTCTCAGCACCAATGCCACAAAATGCAACCAAGGTTGAAGGAATGCTGATAATCAGTCTAGGAGTGCATATGTATGTTTATCTAATACAGTAGGAAAATACATCAGAGGAAGGCTTGTTTTTGCAGAGGTAGCGCCAACGGGCACCTTCATTAGCACTGGCAGCATCCTGCTCACATGCAGGCCGAGTTACTGCATGAAAGTTGGCTGCATACCACTAATAGCAAAACTAACTGCAGTGAGGAACTGCTGCTCCAGGTCATCTCTACAAACCCAGCATGAAAGGTTTATCAAAACCGGCATTCTCAGCAGAGATGAGATTGTCCCTCTTCTGCACTCTGCCCAGGAACCCATCCTCACTGGGACCCTTTCTATCACTCGAGACATTCACTGCTCCTGAAACTTTAGAATTCGGCCTGCCCCATCACCGGGGGCTGGGAGGCTCCTGTCATTCCATAAGCAGGCCAGCAGGGCTTTTTCATTTGTTCTGTTTTGTTCTAAATCAAAAATAAATCATGCCCGAGGGGAGTCAAATCCTGGAGAAGATAGGTTTCTTGGGAAATGACAACAAGCTACGGTACTTGCACTTTAAACAGCTCTGAAACGTAGCATGGGGATAAGCCACATGAAAAGGATCCTTATCCTGTATAATGCTGAGCACCCTTTAGTGAGGATTTAGACCTGACAGCACCTTCCAATTCACAGCAGAATTTAGGTGCTTTACCTACCTGATACTTGCAATGAAAAATTTTCCCAAAATGTCCCAAAGTAAAAGTCTAATTTATCTGGGGGCTCCTCTGCCCCTTGCATCAAACCAACCGAGGCACTTACTCGCAGCGAGGTCCCGAATACTGAGGAGGGCACTTGCACGAGTAGCCATAAACCCCATCAACGCAGGTAGCTCCATTTAGGCACTGGTGTCGCACACAGTCATCGACGTTGATGTCACACTTCTTCCCAATGAATCCCCGGAGGCATTCACACTGAAAATCTGCTACTGCATCGACACAGTCCCCGTGAACACACGGGCTTGACTGGCAGTCATCAATGTTAGACTCACAGAGCAGGCCCCCCCAGCCAGCGCTGCAGGCACAGCGGAAGGAATTGAACAAGTCCTCGCAGGTGCCGGCATTGAGGCAAGGGCCAGAAGCACAAACATCAGCCCCAGTGCAGCCCAGCTGGATGGTCCTTCTGCTCAACTGCTGGAACTGTTCTGGCTGGGGGTACGAGAGATGGGCAGTGAACGGCAGGTAGATCCCCCCTATCTTCACTTGCCCTAGGCAGCCAGTGAAATTTTCAGCTAGAACAATCAGCGCATTGTTCTTCAGGAAGTCCAAGTTCCCAGCATTTCCCTGCAGAGTCGTATTCACAGACCCATCCAAACGAACCAGCCATCTGGAAGAAAGCGCAGATGGCTCTTCCATAGACACAGAGATGGTGTGCCAGGCACCGTCCGTGACAGACTTCTGACTCAGGAAGCTGACACCTTCGATGCTGTTCCCACTCCTGATGTCAACAAGCAGGGAGGAGTTCTTAATGGCTATCTGGAGGGAATCCACTTCTTCCACAGCCCGAAGCAAAACAGCATCTTCATCCCTCGTTCTGAAATCCATGTGGAGGCTGCTCAGAGTTCTGGTCACCGATGCATTGGTGGTAAATTCAATGGGAGCGTAACTATTAAACGTTGCGTTAGCCAGACCTATAAATACAGGGGTAGAGCATACGGGATTTGAAAGGCAGTTGGTGTCACGTTTGAGACAGACCAATGGCAAACTCCTGGCAGGTTCTCTCCCTTAAGAATCATGTAAGCTTAGTGTGAGTAGGATTACAGGCCTAGCTGCTGGCGTCCTTAAAGCTCTTCTTGTTTACATTTTTACCTCTAATAATAATATCCAGCTCTTGTGTAGCAATTCATACTCATCAGTCTCACAGCACTGCACAAAAATACAACTATTCCCCTTTTACTGCTAAAAAACGGGAACACAGTCAGGAAAGTAATGCAATCAAAGCTGCTGAGGTGGCCAGTGGCAGAGCTGGGAACAGCCCAACATCCTGAGTTCCAGGACACTTTCCAGCCACTAGACAACACTCCCTCCACATCAGAACATCACTAGCTAACTAGTTTTCTTCATTCTCCATGGTTCTGTCTTAGGAGGAAACTGAGACACATTTGCAATACTTAATTGGGTGCTACTTCATAAAATAACCTGAGACTCTAGAAATGGCTGAGCACTGCAGAGAGCAGGGTGGTCCTTGCGCGGCAATGATAATAAGGTAGGCAATCATTCCACAGAAGCGGACAGGTTCCCTCCTGATTAAGTCAAAGTAGCAGAAGAAAACACCTCTGAGTACCATCTTTGCTATATCAGAACCTGGCAGTATATCCATAAAGCGCATGCTGCCTGCAAGAGTGTGTACCTGGGCATCATCCTCAGTTCCATTTCTGCGGCATGTGTTTATATTTATTGCAACTGTACAAACTAGGAATACTGCTTAGAGACAGTGAACATTAAGGATTTTACCAACACACAAGCAGAGAACAGTACTTACACACATATCCAGCTAGAACATCTATACAAGTGGTAGCTTCCGGACATGGGTCGCTTTCACACCAGACTCTCTCTTCACAAAATTTCCCAGTGAAATTTGCTGGACAGCTGCAATGGAAATCATTCCAAGTGACAATGCACCTGCCACCATTCTGACATGGTTCAGACTGAAAAACAAAATAGCAGAATTTAGGAGCAGCATAATTCATCTTTGGATCTAAGAGAATTTGGTAGAAAGAAACGTGACAACAAAGACTAGTACGAGCAGTGCTTGAATCAAGAAAGAAGGATAATTAAAACCGTGAGTCAAGCACAGTGAAGGAAGCACGAGCACCTCTGTACACAAAATTCCTGAGACGCTGCCTCTCCCTGTGTGCGCTGCTGATGAACAGAAACTCCCGAGGCAGAGCTCCATCAATTTGGAAAAGAACAAAGCACAAAAGCAAAGGTGAGAAACAAATGAAACAGATGAAAACCTCACAAAGGTCTGTCATTAGGACACACCTAATGCCAAAGGCATAACAACGCTTTACAGCACCACGAGCAAGAAGGGAAAAATTAGGGAGTATGGCCTCCCCACCTTCACGTGTGGCGTAAAGGAGAGACAGCTTCTGACCCAAGGGCACCATGGAGGCAGTTCCCTGAACTGCTGTTGCTGAAGCAACAAATTCCTGGGAGAAGATGTGGTTGTGCAATTGAAACAGGACAAAGGGAGGAGCTGGAAAGGTTACTGGTTAGAGGGTGGAGTCTGGAAAGCATTTGTGGGCTCAGCAAAACAGAGGTGGGCAGCACAGGAGCAGGACTGCCCGGGTTCTACAAACCACAAAAACTGCAGGGGAGCTAGAGAAAACTTGGTGCTTAAATTGTATGTGGTATATTGGGTGACGTAGGAGGGTACGGGACCATGTGTCCTTGAATACTTAAAAAAAAAAGACTTTTCACCTTCCCGATATCAGCAACAATCAAACTTCTCTGTAATCACAGAACTATAACAAACAACCGCACGCATGTAGACACAAATGACAGACATCATACCTTGCAGGTGTTATCAGAGATGCATCCATTCACAAGGTTACCATTTTGAGTCCTGTTGAGTTCCTGTGGCAGACTGTAGTTCTCAGCCTGAAAAAAATGTATCTGGTGGCTGTTCAGTTGGATGTCTTGCAAACAGCCTTTAAAATAGCCTCCCCACATATCAGCGCTGTCTGCATTAGGATGTCCACCAATATACATTTCATAACCAGCTAAAAGAGGTCTCGCTATGAGCTGTCCTAGCTCCACATATGTGTCTGACTGGTGAGCACCAACAATTCCTTCCTGGAAAGACAGAGCTACCAAGTGTCTTCTCCCATCAACTAAACTTTCTGGGAACATCAACGTCTCTGTAGATAACATCTCTATCTTCAGCTTGCCGTTCTTCAAGTATATGGTGAGGCAAGGGTCAGTTCCGTTGCTGATTTGCAATAGCAAACCGTCAGGTTTCCGACTACGAATGAAAAAGGAGATGTTGAAGTTTGCACCAAGGCTATCAGAAAGAGTGAAAGAGGCAAAGCTGGTGGAATTCTCTAGGCCAAATGTTGCTGCTGGATGCTCTGGAAGAGAAAAGAAACACACATCAGCTTAGTGAGAAGGAGAACACGGCTGGTACAGGGATGTGTTCTAGGCTGCAACTCCTTATGAGCGGGGCAAGACCTTTCTTCCCAACGTTTTCAACATGCATCAGGGTAGTTATGCTCTCTCCCCACACAGGCCTATAAAATTACAAAGTAGGTGAATGTGTCCTTGCTTTCTCTGCGGGGCATGAACTCAAGCACCCAAGTAGCAGAAGAGGGAAATAAAGGTCTAGCAGAGTCCTTGCCACCTAGCAGATTTACTCAAGGGCTTTTAAGCTACAAAATTGCTTTTAAAATTTGTAAATCTGGTAACTGCAGAACGACTTTATACTTGCCGTGTTTAGGGCTGGTGACTGGAACAATATTAAAAAAAGCCTTGCAGGAACAAAAAATGCAAATAGATATTATTTTAACTCAAAATTGTCAGAGAGCTTCCTTTAACACTTTGTGTTTTATCTACAAAGCAATCAATTTCTATTCATCCTCAACTCAGAAGCTCAAGATAAACTTTTCACAGAAAAACAACTTCCCTGCCCTCCTGCATGCACACAGATCTGATACAAGGATGAAGTCAGAGCCTCTGGCTCAAGCAGGAATAACGCCTGCACCACAAAACTGACAACCGTTCCTGCAGCAGCAAGTGACAGAAAGGGCATCAAAGAGAATTTTATTTACGGAGGGTTTTGCTTTAGTGTTCTCTCTGGTCAAGCAGAAAATACTGCTTCCAGAGCTAGCATCAATGCTTATCTGCTGTCTCAGAAGCACCGACTGACAGAGGAGCGGGCAGATGTAAATCATGTGGCACTTACCATATGAGCAAGCTGGGCCTCCGTAAGGCCTGGAACAGTCGCATCTGAAGGTTGTCCAAAGGTCCACACACAGCCCGCCATGAAAGCAGGGCTGGGAGAGGCACCACTCTGTCCGGTCACAGCCCCGCTGCACTGGGGAGGCCTCGCCCACAGGCAAATCCTCCAGGAGCACAGCTTCAGCATCTACCTGAAAGTCTTGCAAGCAGCCGACAAAGCCTTGCTGGCTCTGTGTGTTGTTGGCCATTGGATCCTCAGCCCCTCCAACATACATGTTCAGGAAGGCATGCGGGATCAAAGCAGTGCCACGTGGGACAGGAACACTCTGCAGGCAGACACCTGCATCACAAGAGTCATGCCAGAGCTTTAGCTGCACAGTGCTGTGCAGAACAACTTCAACTTTATGCCACTGGCCGTCATCGACTCTCAGCCCCTCCAGAAGCAGTGGGTAGCCAACATCCTCTCTCTTCAGTCCTGCATGCAGAATGCCATCAAAGAGCTCCAGGAACAAGTATTCAGCTTCATGGCCTCGGTAAAAAAGGATAGCGCTGGGCAAGGTGGTTTGGAACCGGAGGGACACGCTGGCAAGCTGATCTCCTGCTACGTCCCTCCTGCTCTGATTGTTCACGGGCAGCTCAATGAGGAGATACCCTCTGGAAGCAAAGGAAAACGTTGTTGGTGTTGAGCATGTGGCATCATAGAAACCAGGCTGGCACTGGCACAGGTGGCCGTGGCTCTCAGCTTGGTAGGTTGGGATGCACAAGGCCTCATTTTGGCAGTCGTGCGTCTGGCACCCAGTGAGCTTGACAGAGCAGTTCTTCCCTCCCCATATAATGCCATCCTGGCTAGGGGCACAGTGGCAGGTATAGTCAGCAATGCCGTCCTCACAGACAGCTCCATTCTTGCAAGGACCCTCCTCACACTCATTGATGTTAACAGCACATTCCACACCTGCGAAAGAGATTTAGAAACGGGATCTCACTGCAGGGGATTGTGACGCCCTTCCCCAGAGCAAGCCTGCCAGGCACAGACCGCCTTCCCCAGCACTGCTGCTCTCTAAGCCCTTCTCTTCAGGAAACCACCAAAAGACCAAGAGCTGCCGGCAAGAAGCCCCGCACTCACTACAGAGTGGCCTTCCACTGACAAAACAGCAAGAAAAACATACTTCTGTGCTGTCCTCCCAGATGCTGCAAAGAAGGGGCTGTTTATAGAGCCTCGGCCAGCCAGCCTACATCATCCAACAGACTACTGTCCTCTCCCAGACAATCTCAAACACCACAGGTAATCAACATGCAAGGAGAGCAAGCAGAGGATATTGAAGGGACAAAATGGCACAGAGAAGGATTTTATGCTTCTTTCATACATAGATATGGTACATTGAAAGTCAAATTAAGTCTATACATCTGACCGGAGCACGTTCCAGGCACCGTTGTTGCAGACAGCATTGAAATGGAAAGTTATTGGAAAGCCTCAGTTAAGAAAATTCAAATTCCCAGACGACTCTCCAGTTGTAAAACACTCACAAAACTCAATTCATTACCAAATAACAAACAAAACATGCTCCACAGGCATTTTGCCACACTTGCACTAAGCTGATTTCGGTTCTGCCCAGTCCTGCAGAAGAGAACTGGGTAAAAAGTACTGCATTGCAGCACGTCCGTCTCCTTGAGGCACACATATCCCAACAGGGCTTGAGTAAATTACAAGACATTACACTCACATCTGGCTATGGAAAACCTGCTGACATTTTCCTGAGCATCTCCAGACTGACAGAAGAGCCCTTCTGAACCAGTTCACTTTATCTAGCCCATAACATTGGTTTTCACTAATCTTCAGAGACAGTCACACAGATAAACCAAGCGTGGATTATCCCAATCTAATAGCATTAAACACCGAATCTAGCTAGCAAGCACGAGGACAGCAGAAAGAAAAAGAAGGAATTCACACACAAAGGAGGGGAATCAAAACAGAAAAGACATTTGTAAAGAAAAGCCAATAGACAGAATGTGCATGTCAAAGAGATTAGAGAGTTGCCTGAGGGAAAGAGACAGGGGAGATGGGGCATTAGGAGCACTGGAGCTGGGCTTGATGTGCGATTAAAAAAAAAAAAAGGCAAAGATACAGACTTCTTGTCCCCCTCAATGCCTCACGGGCTGTCTCGCACAAACGTCTAGTGCCCTGCTGTCTAACCAAGCTGCTTTACTCTTGTCAGACCCAGTGTTTAGTTGCTGTTACCAGCGCTATCTCTGAGATGTGCCAAGACTCAACACCAGCTTCCAGCTCCAACTGTCGGTTTGTGTCGGTGTAGGGACATAACACGTACGGAGCTCTGAGAAGCACTGAAAGAGAAATGGAAGGCTCTGGTAATTCTGCACTTCCCACCTATACTAGGGCTGTTCTGTAGGCAACATTACCTCAGATTGCTGTAGGACGTAGCTCCCTACTGACGTAAACTAAGAGAACTGCTCTGTGTAGTGCCTGTGGAAAAGCACCAAATTTGGCCGATAATGCCTGTCTTGAAGAAGAGCTCAGCTGATGGACAGATTCAGAGTTGCTAATACTCCCTCAGCACAGACTTTTTCCTCCAGCTATTAGCACCAGGCTTGCTCAGCACACAGAAGTGGGGTGCAATCTTACCTGTAAAGGAAGCAGCAAGGACAGAATTAAGATTTCAGCACAAAGCTATGGCCAAACTTGAAGGAAATGTGTTGGAATTAATAGAGTATAACAGGTATCTCTGGGCCTGGAGAATCCCAGTCTGCGACAAGACAGGAAGATTTCAATTGGAATTAAGAAAAATCAGTAGAGCAGCAGAACTGTGTGGAGTGGGGGGGGTCTTCTGAGTGATCAGTGGAGCGGAGGGCTCTCAAAACTGTAACAGGCAAGTTTACAGACAGATTTAAGGGGAGAAGCTGTTGAATGGTGTGGGAAAGACAGTTAGGTTTGGTATAATCCTAAATCTTTGAAATGCTGCTAGTTTCAGATCAGGCTGTTGATACTTAGCAGGGCAATGAGGGGAAGATAGCATTGGTTTGGATGACAAAAGGAGAGATGCCATGAATTTTTACATTGCTGAGAAGACTGGGAGGCAGGGTGGAGAGCCCCATTTTCCCGTACCACATTCCTAGCATCTCATCTCCTCCGGCCAGTGTGCTCTCCCCACTGAAGAGCAGCAGGAACACCTGCCTAGGCTGTTTCCCAGCCTCCCAGCTGACACCAGTGGGGTGAGAGCTTCACACCAGGTGGCAAATTAGTCCCTACGGTGAGTGCACAACCCCAGGCTGGTGGCTAATTAAACACCAAGCTTTCCCATGGGATGCAGCTGGTTTGATTTCTTAAATTATTTGTCTGAAATGGGTGAAAAGAATAAGCTGACACTTCAGGTCTTCACACACTGCTGTCTAACCTCACAGCTTGCAAACAGGCACCGGAAGGCTGTGCTGCCATTCAGCGTGACCT
>VZSC01012634.1:270289-280456 GCA_013398225.1 Steatornis caripensis | reverse complement strand
CAGAGCACTGGAACAGGCTGCCCAGAGAGGTTGTGGAGTCTCCTTCTCTGGAGAGATTCAAAACCCGCCTGGACGCATTCCTGTGCAACCTGCTCTAGGCTAACCTGCTTTAGCAGGGGGGTTGGACTAGATGATCTCTAGAGGTCCCTTCCAACCCCTACCATTCTATGATTCTATGAAATGTTCCGCAGCAGAAAGAGGAGGGCAGCTCTTCCTAGAGGAAGCAAAATCGCAAGCATCGTTTTTATCACTGTCATTGTTTCTGCCAGCAAACAGCCAGCCTTCACAGGACAAAAGCAGAAGGAGAAGCCCTCTAAACCAACACCTAATGTATTCTTGCCCTCCTAGAAGCCAGTGCAGTGCCAGATTTGAACTTGGAGCAGTTTTAAAAACAAACCGGTAACAGAGGAGACTGTGCAAAAGTTCTAAAAATCTGGCTAACATAAATTTTTCCCTGGAAGCCAATGTCACCCCTTGCTGAAGAGTTACCCGGTGCTACATCACTAACTCCGCATGTGCCTTACAGTGACCATACCCTTCAACAGCCTGCTGTCTTGCCCCCTCCTCCTCCATCATCACCCATGATTTTTGTGAACTGTACTTGAACATCTCTGGTTTGTCAAATTCTTCAGTTACACCAAAACAAGGCAGAAGGAGATTTCTGTTGTATATCGCTTCCTAGATGCTAATTTCAGCACAGCAGAGCAATCTGTAATTTTGAGTTTTGGCTGCAGATGCCAGAGTGTAAATGAAGAAGGGGATGCCAGCAAAACACAGGAACTTTTCCCTACTTTAGAAAATCTAAGATTTTTGCAGTAGGCCATTACAGTACCCGGAAGTACAGATCATTTCCTGGATATCTATTACGCCAATCTTCTCCAAGCCATCAACAGTTTGTCTTTGCAAAGCCACTGGAAAGTGGATATTAAGAAGTTCAGAACTAATTTGTTTCTCTAAGAGAAGCTTAGGCATCCCTTTTCAGGTATATCTAAAGAAAATAAAAGGGCAGGATGACTCCACAAAAACAAGTTACTCCTATGTTGTCTTTTCTGGTCCCTCTAAGTTTCTTAGCTCAAATGTTTACTATTATTTGTACTACCAATAGTAGGAGCAATGTTGCCAATCTGATTCATTACATCATTAGGAGACTTTTAAATGTTTAATGAGTTTCTTATCTAGTTAAAGGCTACCAAACACAAATCAGTGGAACTTGTTATCTGAAAATCAGACAAGATTTAGAAGGCTGCTATGGAGACAAGTATTTTCAAACATTCCAGTTAATTTAGCCGTGTTTAAGCTCACAGTCCCAAGCTAACAACCCACAGGCGTCGGGTCAGAAACAGCCATTCAGAAGTCGCTGAGCTTTAACAGCCTGCAGTATTTTCAAATCCAAATCTATTCACCAGATTCTAAAGCGTTACTGATGTGGTGAGAACAGTCTTATTTCATGGATGCAAGTGTTATTAAAATCCATACAGCTCACCATTCCCTGAATGAAGGTAATGATTTACTGACTGCTATTAATAAGCAAAGATTCATTGCATACGGTGTAAGAATCATATGCTTCAACAGATACATTATATGTTAAAAGAATAAGCACACATAAAGAGAGATATTCTAATTTAGCTGTCATATACAAAAAAAAACCCTTGAAGGATGAGATCTATTCATGGGCCCAATCTTGAAACATGCAAGTTCAATGGAGCTTCCCGGCCAGCACCGGCTTGCCCTCTCCCGTAAGACAGCTGAATTCCTAGCAACCTTTCCCTGGTACATCCTAATTAGGGTTTGTATTATTATTATCAAAAGAAAAAAAGGAGGGGGGGGAGGGAGAGGGGAAGGAGACAGAGAGAGAGAATTAGCCGCAACAAACAGACCCCGACACAATTATATTTGCACAATTACTGCCATTTCCATGGCAACCCACTGCTTTGACCTCTCTCCCACTGTGCACTACTACTCAAGGAGATGGGGGGGAGGAGATGGAGAAGCGCAAAGGCCAGCAAAGGGTTTGTCCTCCGAGTTAAAACAAAAACTACTTTTCAATAAAGTAGTTTAAAATCATTAAAGGAAAAAGGAAAATCACGAAAACATCTGTAAAAAGCAAAACTAACATTTCACAGAAATAACAGGGAGACACCTGCGTGTTTACACAGAACACCCGAGGACAAAACAGAGACCCGTGCCTTGGAACACCCTGGATTTGATCACCGCACACAAGGCAGAACTGCAGAAAAGATGCACCCGGAGCACGCTGACGGCTCCGCATTCATCTCGCCGCAACAAGGAAATTCCTTGCCCTGAAGTTTCCAAAACAAAACTTTTAAGTCTCTTCAAAATAAAAACATTCTTCCTTTCCAGTCAATTCTTGTTCCTTCTCATGCCTCCAGCTACCACTAATCGCACAACCAGCTCCCTGCCCTAGGCAGGCACGCAAACATTCAGGACGCACTGAAATTACTGTATAGATCTCATTACCTGCTAGCAGAAAAACTCCCTTCAGGATCACGCCAATCAGCACAGATTTCATGGCCGACTCCTTGCGGACATTTGTGACAGTAAAGGGAAAAAAAAAATGGGGGTGAATGGGGGGGGAGGAACGACAAAAAAGGCTGGACCGAAACAGCAGAATGTGTGTAAGCGCTCCCTGATGCCAGTCAGACAAAAAGGGATTGGAGATGAAACTAGCCAATATAGAAGAGACCTGCGCTGTAGTGAGATCTAATCCAGCCCTGCTCTAAACCTCCCCAGCTGGCCTCTGTCAGTGCTGACATGAAGAATGCGTACTCACAGTGTATTCTCACTCAGTGCATTACAGTAATCCCTGCAGTACCCACAGCGTTAGCTCCAGCAGTAAAAAGGCAAGACACAATCTTTGGTCCTTGCCGCCTCCCAGGTGAATCTGCCAAATTCCATGAATTTGGCCGTATTTTGGATACGGCTTTTTCTTTTCATAGGCTAAGCCAAAAAGCTGCATTTCCACCGCTGTGTAAATCCAAACCATACGAATGAGGAGAGTTCCAAATGCAGAGTGCAACCCGGGCCCTGCTGTACGTTCAATACCGACTTCACCAGGGACCAGCACTTCATGCAGTTTCCTTCTTCCCCGTGCCCTATTCTGTGTGTTTGGGCACACCAGCATTTCCGCTCAGCAATATTCACAAAGAAAAGTCTCAAGTTTGAACTACCGTGATCTGTTCCTCTGAAGTCAAACTGAATGGCAGGAAAATCCCGGCATTATGCTGACTGTACTGGTCAAACATGGCACTGCAGAATCAAAACTCTCTCTTTCCTCATTAGCAACCTTATAAAATCAGCTGTTGCAATCTCAGAGTTTTTTTCCTCTGTGGTTCTGGTTTTTGTTGGGGTTTTTTGTTTGTTTTGTTTTGTTTTTTAATGCAGTTACTTTCATGTTGCAAGTAACCCAGGGAAGGTTCTTAATTCTCTGAAGAAATGTTACCTGGGAGCTTTTCCCCAAACTTGGAGTCTCTGTTAGTATCAGCGTCAGGTCCGAGCAAACAAAAACTCCCACGTGTCAGAGTCTGGAATCTGCATTAGCAGTTATCACTTTAAGATATTAAAAGAAAGCATTCCAACAACTCTTGTAGCTATTTTACTTCCTTCACTTCACTCAATCCAAACATGCCAGTCAATTTTACAGATATTTTAAGTGAGAGGGATACGGTCAGTGTTTGCTTGGAGTCAAGACTTCTCAGACTTCTCATCTGGGTCCCATGCACGCATAGATGAAGCCTAGCATGGATCTGTATTCACTAGTGTGACTCTTCTGTTAATGTTCAAGAGAAAACAAGTGGGTAGCTGGTGTCCATTCAGCTGCCTACTGCAACGGTAAAGTATAACAACTGTGAAGACTGGGGAATGTTAAATTCTTTAAAAAGATCCATATTTTGATTTATACACACATATATATTTATACACACACACACACACACACACAGTCTGTCTGCATACTGCTGATTGGAAATACATTGAACCCAAATCCATGTAGCCTAAGTCAGCAGAGATTCTGCTCCCCTACTAGTCACTACATCTTTTCAAATTCATTACATGAAATATTGCTAATTGGAAACTGCAATTGCTTCTTTTCCCAGGATCAGTTTAAGGATATATACAGAGCAGGGTTCTTTTAGAGAGACAGCATGAGGATGGAGAAATACAGTCATAACAACTCTAAATAGTACAAATATACGGCAGATAAATAGTTAAATAAGACCTCTTACAAGCCAAAATGGTGGATCACTGAACTTCTGTTTCCAGCTATACACAACTGAGGAGTAACAACTTAGATTCTTTGAAGGATTCTACAGAAATTAAGGATTCTACAGAAATTACAACGATCAGATGACTCATTTTCTAGAGGTTTTAATTCCCCGTTCTTACACACTGGCAATCATGCAAGTTACAAGATTCAGTCATGGGGTTTAAATTCAGAGAATTATTTTGTTGCTAATCATTTGCAAAATTTCTTGAAGGAGGTCAAGATAAAGAACACCAAATATGTCAGACAGTTCTTAGCAGAAAAATGCCACAAAATGGAGAGTGAACTTTGGATAGAAATTTCCAAATTTCACACATGTTCTTTAGACAGAACTTAGCAACTTCCTCACTGTGCTGGTAATTGAGACCCAGAAATTTAGGAATTTCTTTCCAGGCTTCAGAGACATCCATCCTAGTCTCAAGAGCTAACCTTCCCTTAAGGAGAGGAAAGGAAACTTTGGCCTGCCTGAAGTGTACATGGCAGCTCACATACTGCAAGTGGTAGCCTCCTGGCAAACAAATCCATTATCACTGAAAATAATCAACATTGCTGATGGGAATTGTATGTGAAAATCAACACGCTGAATCTAGTCTAATATCTGACATCTTGAACTCATCTCTCCTGGTAGACACCATTAGAAGACAGCCACCTCGCCACACCTACACACAGGAGAATTCTTCTGTCCCTCTGGGACACCGCTCTGCCCTACTACTTGCCTGCCCTGATTCTAAAGATGACATTAAGCTGGGCTTCACCCATTTTCGTTAGTAAGGAAGTCAAATTTAATCCATCAGAGTTGCTGCACCACTAATAATCCTCTCAAAAGTCTTTAACCATGGTGAGCTGGAGTATCTCAGGCTGCCCGTAGTCAGAAAATCCATGCAAAGGGATAGTTCAAAACAGATTGTGTCACAAGCATCAGCATTTCAGAGGACGCTTTTCATCAAAGCTCACCTGACACCTAGACACAAGCAGGATCCAGACCGAAGCATATGCTTTTGCAGCATTTGGATCAGATGATAGGAGAGTTAAAAGGTCTGATTAACCACGGAGCTATGATCCAGAAGGGAGACGCAATGCAGAATGGAATGGAAGCACTGGGCAGGGGTCTCATGAAGCGTTCCCTAGCTCCCTTCAGCTATATTTACCAAAAGGGATTCTCTTGAAGGTGTAACACTCCTCTAATCTCTTTACTATCTTAACCTTTTAGCTGCCCTTTCTGTGGAGGCTACAGCTCCAAAACAAATCTGACATCTGGAAATACCTGCACAAAAAACCCTAAATCCGTCCAAAGGTGCTTAGAAGGAAGAAGCATCCCCCATTTATTTCATGACCCAGGAATCCAAGCCTTTTTGAACTCAACTAGCGCTCTTACAGAGTAACCATTTAGAGCTAGCTATGCACAGGGTATCCTACTTCTTCAAGGACAACTGAAAAAGCCATTATGGCTGAACACAGTAAAATGGTCAACAAGCGCTCCAATTATATTGAGACACATTCACAGTCACAATCACTCCCAAATTTACCACCACATCACCCTCTGATTTTTCATGAAAGTTGAAGCATTCCTCAGCCACGTCCAAAAAAGCTCAGAATTTTACCATGATCACAAGGTGCTACACGCCAAGGGATGTCTGCAATTGAAATGATGGTGCTCTTCCCCTCTCATTCAGACTGACCAATGCCACTGCACTGTGTCTCAGGACACTGCCTTTCTAAAGACAACTTTAGCAGGAGTGGAAATAGGAGTGGGAACACTCAGGCCATTTTAAAGTTTTCAAAGAATGAATGAGCCAAATTCCACTTAGATGATTACATCTTGCAGGTTAAAAAAATCAGCTCCCATTCCAAATGGAGCGAACTGTCTTTTTCATGTCCTGGCCTAAACTATTGCCTAGTATACACATGATGGACTGAAATGATCCATGTGAGTAAAGAATTCATTTTGTGCGGTTTTTTTTCCCCTAAAACCCAGACTTTTCCTAATACGCTTTTTTCTCTTGATCACAGCTGACATCATTTCCAAGACCACACAAGATTCATTCTCTTCCTCACTTCATTTAGTACCCATGCAATCTTTTGATTCATATTTCTTCCGTCCTCTCAGGGTACATCCTCTACTACAGCACAAACTGATGCACTGGACCTCTTACGTAGTTCTCTTGGGTATGAGGCACTGCTTTTGCAACAACCACATTTCAGCGAGAACTGGCTCATCTCCCTGCACTGCTGTACCCTGAGACAGCACTGAGGCAGTTAATTTGCAAAGAAATAATTTCTCCTGACTCACACTGTTATCCCAACACTCCCCAAATTCCTAAGACTGAAGAAAAAAAAACAGAGAAAGAACCTCCTGCCGCCCCAAGAAAGCATTCTTCTTCAGAGTAGCAAGTTCACTTTAATCAGCGGAGGCAGCTTAAACCCAAGTTCATGGCAGATCTAAGCTGCCACAGAAATGTGTTTTGAACAGAAACACTATGGGAAGCTTCACAAAGTTGTTCTGTGATCCTAATATGAAGTAATAAGGTGTTTACCCAGCATGACTGTACTGGGATTAATTGACAAAGGAGGGGAGATTAATTGCTATTATTTCCCTGTCAGCTTCACTCCTCCACACGCACTCACTGATCTCACAGACTGCTCCCAGCCTTTCACTGTATTAATGTGTCAGAACTACCTCAGCTGAGACAAAGTCCTTTACCAAAAGCAATATCCAGAAGAGCAACCTGCTTCTAATCCCCTTCAAGTACTAATGAACCCAAATTCGATGCAACAGAATGAACTCTAGCACTCCTTTGCCTATCATCCTGTGTTTCTGTCAGCTTTTCTGCCCATGAGCATGCTAAAAATTGGAAAGGATTAAACAGATCTGCAGTTTGGCAAAGCACAATGAAATTCTGAACTCTGTGAGGGTGCGGGAGGCACTGGAGGACAAAAAGGGAACAGGGCACATATGTGAGTTGGAATTCTGACAAGCAGCACAAACTTGAAACCATCTCTTTGGACAAGATCTCAGTTCACGAGTACAGCATTGTAACTACCCAAGAAAGTAGCAATGAAGAGCTTAGATAAAAGACCTCACCTACAAAAGCAAATTTTTCTTGGCCTAGCCTAAATTAGGAATCCAAAGCAAACAAGACGGGCCAGAAAACCCCACAAAGAATTCAGCTGAGTTACAGAAGGTGCTAACTAGGAGTTGATTTGAGATTCTGCAAGTGAAAGCACATACTTAACGGGTCTTCCCAGGAAAGAGCTGGACAGAGTTACGCCAACTTAGCTCAATCACTGTGACCACAGAAGGAAAACAGAAAACTTTCCTGTGCAATAAAGGCCTAAGACAGTCTCTGGAATGCTGCTACCTGCTGTTCCAGTAAGTTAAAGGACAAGGTTTTCTTCTGGCTTCAAGTTTTTCTTTTTCCCACGAGATGGCAGCCTAGGAACACTGTGGAAAGGTTACAACCGCCTCAAAAATACATAAATATAAGATTGTGCTGGGGACCACCTTTCTTATAAACTGCTTTTTGGTATTAAATTGCTCAAAACAGAGAGTACACATGGAATTTAAAAGTGCTGAAGACTGAGAAGGAGTATTTTAAATGAAGGCGAGGTAGTAGTGTACCTTCCCAACAGAGCTAATGCGCAATATTCACGATCCCCTAGTTTCTCAGCTAGAAAACCGAGACCCATTAGGGTCAGGTAGGGCATTTGTGTAAGAATCCAGACTCTTATTCTGTTGTAAACAGAGAAGGCTTCATTTGCTCACATGACAAAGACCTTTTGACCTCCTAACATAGCAGATTACTGCCTTCAGCCAAAAATCACTGGCTGTTATCATCCAGGGGTGTTAGGGAACGGAGATGTTTTACAGATGTTTTATGTGCTGGTGATCCAATCTGCTGCAGTCAGTAGCTTGTGACAACCAGAATGTTAAGCATCCCTTTTTTTATCTGAAGGCTGGTTTTGTTCACCTTCATAGTACATGTATAAAAAGACCACAGCTCTCCCAGTGAACTTTCACTCGAGGATACAGATCCCCTAGATAGAATGTAGTTCACAGCCTATCAGCTTACTTGATCAAAACCACATAGTTTTTCCATGGCATTTGAGCCCTGAGCTGCAGCCATCGCACTGCACCACTACCACACTCCCTGCAGTTCATCTCAGTCCTGCTCAGCAGTCTGGGCTACTCAGTGCTGGAATCCAGTCCTGCAGCCGGGCAGTAACACAGCAGCTCTGCATTAGTTAACCAGAAGGACCTGATTCCAGCCACCCCCCAACATTACCTGAATAACCTGGTAGGCAATGACACAGGAAGCCATTAATAAGGTCCACACAGAGCCCTCCATTCTGACACGGCTGGGACTCGCACTCATCAATGTTAGTAAAGCAGGTCTCCCCTTTAAAGTGAAAACACAAATAGGCATCTTAAGCGCACACATGCATCAGTGAAGGAAAGAACGCGAACGACAACTGCATTCATAAATTTTTTGCCCTTCTTTTCTGTCATCTAAAAAGGCAGAAGAATTTTTTGAGCTATACAGCATGTCTCTCCAGACACTCTAGCAAATACATACTATCACCAAAACAAGTACGGAAAACGAAGTGCAGAAAGCTCAAATGATTTCCCAGCATCATGAAAGGGAGCAGTGGCAGGATCAGAACTTCTGAACCATTCCGATCTGTGCAACAGGGGGCCAAACTCTCATTTTTCTCTCAAACAACAGTAATAATAACAATAAAGTAATATTGTCCAGCCCCTCCTACCAGGGAATTTCCCCAGTTGTTAAATCCAGCCTTTTAGACATAAACCAGGGAAAGCGTGACATTTCAGTTAAACGTCCTCAGAGCTTCTAGCTCCAAGAGCAAGATATCAAGAACCTCCTCTTCTCCTACCAACACTGATTGTATGGTTGCTGTCATGAGAGTAGTCTCATAAAGGAAACACCTAGAACGTTTATCTGGGACTCCAGGGAATTCGTTACCTCTGATTAGGAATTTCAGGGATATCCTGTAGGGATGCATTCTGCCATGCATGAGATACTGACAAAGGTAAACCACGTTGGCATCTGCATAGCCAGAGGGCATTCATCAAAGCACTTGGAAAGTGCATAGGCAGTTGCCTCAGCCTTGAGACAGGCTTGCTGGGCAGAGAATGACATTCAGATGGCTGTCCGCAATATACTCCTACAGTATGTGAACCAAAGCACGTTCCTGATGCATCAGGCTGCCGCCCCTCTGAAGTACCAGTCGTTAAGTGGTTTTTGTTGCACAAATAACATTGCTCCATTCCTATCTATTCAAACCCTGCAGGATCTATCAGGTGCAGACAGGAGGAACATTTACTGCATAGCTCACCTGCAAAGCCTGGCTGGCACCAACAGAGGAACCCAGCTGCTTGGCTATAGCTGAAATTACCGGGGAATTCAGGTCGTGTTCCGTAATAGGCTTGGTTGGATCGCTCAAAGCATACACCTCCGTTGTGACAGGGATCTGCCGCACACTCATCCACATCCTCTTCACAGTGCTGCCCTGTGTAACCTGCCAGGAGACATCAGTGTCAACATGACACACAACTTCACTGGAACTAGTCTCCCAAATAAGCTGAGAATAAGATGCAGAAGACACTGCAGCTCATCTAGTAGGGAATCCCAGGGTCCTCCACTTTCTCCACTATGTCAAATGCAGGAGCCAAATATCAATTTGCAGGAATGCATTACTTCATGATAGAAAAACACATGATGGAGAAAGGCAGAAAAGAAAGAAAATGTTGTGGTTGAGGATCGGGGTGCATTTCCCAGCAATGAGATCAATCGGATCTTGGGATGGCCTATAAAGGGCAGCAGTGGCAGCCTCACTGTTTCAGACAATGAAAAAAAAAAAAAAAAAAA
>VZSC01012634.1:236363-269971 GCA_013398225.1 Steatornis caripensis | reverse complement strand
CACACTGAACCGTGCAGTATGATCATTAACTCTTTACTTCTTCAACACAGCAATTCAGAATGTGCTTTCCAGTGGTGTGTGTCCACACGCCAGCATAGCAAAATAGATTTCTAACCTACCTGGCCAGCAGGCGCAGCTGTAGTTTTTGATTCCCTCCACGCATGTGGCACTGTTCAGACAGGGTTCAGAGGCACACTCCAGAATATCCAACTCACAGTGGTCCCCCTCGAAGCCTGTGTCACTGCAGTCACAATGGTAGCTGTCGGGCAGCAAAACAGAGCAATGCATAAGTTCTTAATTTGCCTGGAAAGCCCAGTATGAGGAAAGAGCAAATGGAGCTCTGCTGTCAGTCCTTATAACCAGTTGTGGGGCAGAGGAAAAGACAGTTCCATCTGCAAGAACAGGCCACACTAATGACAGAGCAGACAACTCTCAGCAACATCTGAATTCACACCTTATCTGTGAAAAGGTGAATTCTGACACATAGGTATGTTCTTGGCTGTTGCTGTTGCTGTTCGTGCTCTGCAAATCACTTCCCTTTGTATCTGATATGTCAGCTGGAAGCAATAACAGTAATTTTTTCCTGCCTTCCTTTAAGCATCCTAGGAGTTCTGCTGTTGGGAGGGGCCTTCTCGCTTACTGCCATAAAGCACTCTCAGTTACTGACACTGGGACATACATTTAAATAAATCCACTTCCCCCACAGATTTCTAATCTGAGTTTCACAGGTTACACTAAGCAGACCTTTAGATCAGTCCTGGTATCTAATTGCCCAAACAACACTGATGTCTCACCTGTTAACGAGGTCATGACATGTCCCATTGTGCTGGCAGGGTTGGCTCACACATTCATCGATGTCCACCTCACAGTGGATTCCTTGGTAACCTGCCGCACAGGCACAGGTGTAGAACCCAATATGATCACTGCACAAGGCCCCATTCTGGCACGGGTCTGAATCACATTCATCTATTTCAGCATCGCAGTTCACACCTTTGTTCCAAAACAGAGAAATATCTGTGTTTGTCAGAAATCCAGAAAAGTGCTTCTGTGCTGCCTGGACTTCTGAGCTGGAATCACAAAAGCCATGTTATCAACCCAAGCTGGCTAGCATAGTGATCTGTTCTAATTTTGCCACAAGAATATTGGGAGCTCATGAACAGCGTGTGATTCTTACAAATTAAGGACCCTTAATTTTTATTTGCAAACAAAATTATTTTGTCTAGGCTTTTGGATTTTAGTCTTCCATCAAAATTAAAAATAGTTTCCAGTATTTGCGAAGCTTTAGTCTCCTTCATTCAGGTTTGCTGAAGTAGCCAATCAGTCAGCATTTCACAAATTACATCCATTTTCTGAGTAAGCCACAAAATCCTGATCTTGCACACAGTTCTTAAAAACCTAATGTAGCTGTTTTGGTTTGGGATCCTTTGAGGGCAGGGAGGACAGGCATGAGAAGAGAAGAATCACACTGCTAGTGAGTGCTATTTAGATTTTTATATACGCTATAACTCTTACAGTTTTAGTTAGACATGGTACTCTTCATTTGTATTGCGTTGCTATTAATCAGATCCAGTGTTCTACATCAGAAGCAGCTGTATTTTGGGTATGGGAAAAGTGATCTCTACCTGCTTCTCCAGAACATGTTTCCGTTTGTTTAAATAATATTTGTAACTTGCTTTGAGATACCTAGAAAGAAAGCATTAAAGCAGTGCAAAACACTAATTACAGTGATACCAAATATTAGTAAGTAATTTTATTATGAAATGCTATTAAAAATTACATTAGCTCCAATACGAGTAGTCTAGGATAACAGCAAGTCATGCCGCCTTGTCTCAACTTTCCCTGTCAGAATAAGATCTCCTGCATGACTTCTGTGTAACTACCTTACCCTATAATATTCCACCTCTTTGAGTCGTCCATGGCCTGGCATCACCTCCGAACCATAGTCGTTCCAGTGGCACCTGCCAATCCATCTAATCTCCCCTTCTTGGCAAAGGCTCGCCACAGAGTGGACATGGCCATCCTAATCCTCACGGAATGTGGGCCCCCTAATCTGCTGGTTCAAACTCGTCAATAGCCACGCAAAACTTCTTTCACCCAAATCCCAGCTCCAAGCACCAGGAAACAACCTCGCCTTGCTAGCCAATGGTGACAGAACCTCTGGATGAAGCACCAAATCATAAGGCAAAGCCTCATTTTTGACATCAGAATAATCTGGAGCACAACAAGCTCCTCCAGCTGCCTGGGTCATTTTACCACTTCCTTGGCAGGGGAATCCCACAATCCTGAATTGATGATTCAGCATAAAGATAAAAAAGAAACTGATTTGCTAAGACAGAATTATGCTTGATACTCAAAATCAGTCATGATCTTAAGGCCTACACAGAAATTCTGCTTTTTTTTCCTCCTTCATCTCTGTTCATTTTTTATCAGAGAGTGAGTCAGCATCAAGGACTGCATTCCTGATGTTGTAACTTCTCCTCATTCCACTGGTAATCAGCAGCATTCCTTCACAGCAACCTAACTCTTCAAACACTTCAATCTGTGACAACGAGGAAGGCTGAGAAAGTTCATGTGCTAGGTGGTACCAGGCAGATATGGGCGCAGTGCAACTGCATTCCACTCCGATAAGCAGGGCTGGAGAAAGGAGAAGCCCCCACTGCCTCCCTCACAGATAACTCACAGGTGTGGATTACTCTCTGAGCTACCATTAGCACAGATGCACAAAACCCGAGACACTTATGTCACATGCCAAAAAACATTTGTCAGGCCCTAAAGAATTGGAAAAGAAATCTCCAACTAAAGGCCACTTTATTCCAAAAAGACTACTTCCCTTAGAGAAATCCTGCAGGATTAGAACTACAGGCCAGATAGGCAGAGATAAGTTATACCTGAAAACACTAAGAATACATTTCTTGATAATAAATCTCTTTTCTTGTATATCTCCGTTAATTTCACACTGAGGGCTAGTCACATCTACTACACATGTAATACTCCAAGTCTCAGACAGTCCCATCACTTTCACTTTAAATCTGTGTCTCTCAACGTCCACACCATCCCCGGAAATCAAAGCCTCAACTACTTCCTAGAAGCTGCAGCAAGCGGCCCTATGCCATCATTCACACACAACATCAAACACTCCAGAAATACGAGTTGTGCAACAGAGATTTTAGTCTCATAGCTGTAAAGCACAGCTTCTCAGGACAGCTACTAACACTACAAGACACAGCAGCAGCAGGCAAATTGTGGAACTACACGAACAGCGAGATGTAACCCAACCGCCCAGCTAGTACATGAGAATGAAAGGTACCTGTGTAGCCGGGGACGCACTTGCACAAATAGTGATCCATCTTATTTAGGCAGGTGCCATTGTTTTTACAGGGCCGGGACGCACACTCGTTGATGTCTATTTCACAGTTGTATCCTTGGAACCCGGGCACACAGAAACAGCTATACTCATTCACCCTGTCTCGGCAGATGGCTCCGTTCTGGCACGGGTTGGAGGCGCACTCGTCAATGTCGTCTCTGCAGTTGGCCCCGGTGAAGCCAGGCTGGCAGATGCAGGTATAGTCCCCAGGACCCTCGATACATGTCCCATTATTTAGGCAGGGGTGGCTAAAGCACACAGAGCTTTCTGTTTGGCAGCCTTCTCCATTCAGTCCTGTTTGGCATTTACAGGTGTATCCATCTACACTATCTACACATTCAAAATGAGGATGTTTACAAGGGTTGCTCTCACACTCATTAATATTAACGTTACAATCAATACCTGTGAAGCCAGGCATACAGATGCATTGATATTCCAGGAGTCCTAGAGTCCTGTTGCAAATCCTATGGGCAAGACACTCATGTTTAATGCATGCGTCATAGAGGAGTTCACAGTTTATGCCCATGTAGGCTACAGGCTCCACCGGGCAGGTGCACTGGTAACCCACTTCCAAATCCTTACAGCTCCCACCATTTTCACATGGGGATGAGGAACAGCTGCTATCACTTTCAGAGTATGAAGTTCCTGTTGAGAAAAGAGACTTTTTGTTAGTCAGCATTTGTAGCGCTACAGAAGAAAGTTCTTCTGCTGATCACCACGTACAACTCAGAGATTGCCCACTTAAATTCCACACTGCAAGGGGCTGCTCTAGCCATTAGCTGAGAAGGATACTGGAGAATCAAACACTCACTACAAAAGAAGACAACACAACACACCTTCCTATGATGGCAGTCGTGAGCTTCCTGCTAAGTCAGGTGACTAGATGCCTGGTTTTTTTAGGAGGCACTCACAAACCAACCATTGTACTTGTGCTTATTCACCCCTGGGTCACTTTGAGAGCAGTGAAACATAGCACCTTAAATCCATTCACGAGTTGAAATCTGTGCAAAACTCAAGGACCCTTTTCACTGGTAGGGCACTAAGACTCGTGCTCTGAAATCCAGAGAGGCAGACAATATGTTTTAAGATACTGGCTGTGGGTCTTGATGTCTCCTTCGCAAAGACACCAGTCATTAGCCCCTCACCCACTGTGGCTTTCAGATATCAGAGGTTTTTTGTTCTACTCCATTCCAGGATACATAGGAGAGAAGCTATAGGGTAGGGATACCCCAGATGGGTTCCTGCATAAGTGTTACGAAACATCCAGACTTGGAAGTAACTCTGCAAACAACTACACAGCAGATGTTTTGAAAATGTCTATGAAAAATGGCCAGAAAGCAGAGGTAAAGCTCACAAAATAGCAAATGGTACCTGAGAAAGAGTTACTGCGTCTGTTACCGAAAATCTTACGTCTTTGATGTCACGTCTAGTGAGACAATCCTGACTTTGCCTAGCATTGGAAGTCAAGCAATCACTAGCAGTTAACCTTGCTTTTAGATGCCATTGTGTAAGCAGCTCTTTGCCCTTTTTGCCACCTTCTGTATGTAACTGTGGGCCAGCCAGTGACAGGAATCAGTCTCTGGGAAAGTCGACAAAACTGCAGGTGGAGAGTGGAAAGTTACTCTGACACTACCCAGAGCTCACCACCCTTGGCCCTCACTACATTACTGCTAGTTGAGGAACATTGTTTTAACGTGCCGTGCTCCACGCTAAGGATTTGCCAGCATCACACACCGCAGCATCACGTCTCAGCTGACCTTACGCATTCTCTCATTCATGCCATCATTATCCCAGCCCATTTTTGGTCATGTTTGCCTTGCTCCGGTGTGCCTTCTACGCACTCCGTAGTTAATCTGTGTCAGTGGTTTTCTATCAACTCACTGCCCCATGAGCTCCTACGTCTCTTTGCACCTGAAGGTAGAGGCATCCGGCTTCAGGGTCTCAAAGGGATTTATAGGAGACTTCGGTTTACAAAAGCCTGCCCCTGCCCTGACCTCCCCCAAATTCTTCCCACCAAAAGACTGTAGTGTTTCTAAGTCGTCTTTTAAGAGGCAGTGTTGATGGGGGAGGGAGAGTGCTCAGGGATTTAGACAGCCCTTTCTCTTCCCAGCATCATCTCTATGGCCCACCCCTCCCTTCCTCTCTCATGTGATGCTGGGGAGAGTTGCTGAGCATTGCACTGTCCAGCAATCTCATTATTCTGCCATCAACCCTTTTATTCTCAGATTCCCAGTCAGGCAGAAAACAAGGATGACGGAATCTGCCTGGAATCTCTGTAGCAATTAGAGTGGGAGCCCAGGAAACTATTCGCAAAAGAGCTTTACTAGGCAGGAGATATGAGCCTTTGTACGCTTAATGAGTAACCAGTCCCAGCCTGCACTTTCCACAGGCCAGGAGCACAGACTGTGATAGAGAGACCAAGTCCACTGCATGTTCAGAAGGACTTCTCCGCTTTGCAGCAGATTCCATCTGCACAGAAATTCACATTTCACCAGAATCACCGAGCACTGCTAGTGTAGACAGGCTGAAGTCGTTTCAAAGGCTACATGCATAGTTTTCTGTTTCCATTTTGACAGTCTAAATGCTTCTTGCAAATAAAGATAAACAGCAAATCCCTTTGCTATTTCCTGTCTTTTCCAAAGTTCTTCCACAACAGACATACCTTTCTGTACCTTCTCTACTTTGGTTCATCACATGACTGCAATGCTCAATAATCTGTACTGGGCATTACTGCCTGTCCACTACACAAAGATTTCATGACAAATATATGGCTCCACAGTCACACACAAACTTGCAGACACAACAGACAGATATAGAGTCAAGCAAACACAAAGCTTAACTAAAAAGTCAAAACGCCCGCTTGGCTTACCGAAGAACAGCAGTACAGTAATAGGGAGAACTTCAGTCTCCTCTAAGCTCACTACGATCACGAACAATTGCAGTGGTTAACTAGTTACGTGTACCCATAAACTGTGGTAACTAGTTATGTACAGGACTGCACAGAGAAAAGCTGAATGGAGGTCTTGTTACTGTATTAGTTTTAGCTGCTTTCTATGACCAAGCATTACCTTAGTTACGTCTGAAAGTGACGACTTCAGCAGGACCTAATTTTGGAGGAAAATGTTCCTATTTTGGAACAAACATCCTGAAGCAACACAGCATAAGGCACGCATGGAGCAGGCTGAGAAGACTGCAGCATCAATCACAAGAAATTAAACAATATCTAAATAACTTCAAATTACTCGGTGAACTGCAGCTTGCACAAAATTACCCGCGTGCTTGCCCTACTCACTAGAGGTTACAGGCATATTAACAACACTAACTCCAAGATATATCGTATACTCCTCTGTATATAGCACGTCTATACTAATACTGGAATATCGCGCAAAGACAAAACATGCCACTGTGTAAATATAGTATAACTAATATTCATTCAGTGGCAGTGCTAAACTTCTGGCTAAATAACTCACCACAGATGAGACATTAATTCAAAACAGAATTTTTGTCAGAGTGGTGTCAGAAAGGGGGATTTCAGGAGGGAGAAGTGAGTACAACACTTGTGATGTTGCCAGGAAATTGCAAGAATTCAGTGTACTAAATGGGTGTCAAAAACTTAGACTACCACCTAGCTTGAGAGAGAACAAGTACGACTTTTTTAGCTCTGGCTTTGTTATTTTAATCCATTAGTCCTAGGGCATACAGTAATTCATGTCAATTTTGGAACAGATTATTATATGAATGTGGATAGCATACAAATATGCACCAAATGCTAACAAGCATAATGAATAAATTAGCTTTTCCTGCTGCACAGCATACCAACCATGAAAAAACGTAATTCAGGTGATGCTGTTCCATTAAAATGGTGAAAATCAGGTCAAAGATGTCACTGAATGACACGAGTTTACAGTTTTCCACAAAAGTAGTTGCTGCTGGATTAACAAAGACATTCAGGAATTTTCCTTTACATTTCACAAGAAGAATATGAATCAGTGACGTTTGTAAGTGAAAAAAACATTTAAAAATATATTACAGTCATACTATCCTGCAACCCTACTCTGAAATGAAACTGGAGAAGCCTACAGTTTCTTTGAAGAACATGTTCCAGGCATTTAGGGGTGGATTAGGAGGAACTTCAAAGGCTAACAGAGTCCCATATAAAGCATTCATTGAGCCCTGCCAGGACAGGTCTGGTTTTACACTTTAAAGGTAGCTGACAAGGCTTTTCCCTAAAAGATGAGGTTTGTGACCTTTTGTATCACTTTGAGGCAAAAAAGCTGCATTACCAGGCTTTGTTTTATTAATTGGCTTTAACAATTTTATACTTTATACCTTTACTAGATTGTCTTGTCAAAGGGCAGTTGCAGCAGCGAGTTTTCTAGCCGTAAAAAGAGAAATCAGAACTTAACGAGAGGCTGGGCAATCGAGATCCCCCTGGTTCACTGTCTCTCTTCCAGGGCACCCTGTGCAATCGCTTGCTTCAGTTGCTGTTGCACTGCACTAGCAGAGAGAATGGTGGGCACTGATACAGACAGTGCGGGAGAAGGAGGTGCTCAAATTGCTGTAGCAAGGTTTCTGTCCTTTTCCTTAAAAACCAAACAAAATCCCACAACTTTGCATGGTCTCCATTATCTCACACATGGTGTGAAATCTCAGCGGTGATTGCCCCCACAACGTGAGTTGCACTGAAACAACTTCCTTCACAGCCTCCCCTCTCCATGCTGACATTATGTTAGCGGTGCTGGCAGAAGGTTTTATTAGAGAACAATGACGAGTTGCTAAGACAATACACCGGACAAGGAGCTTCAGTCATTTTATTACTTCACCCCTGGTGAGATGCTGCTTTAGCACTACTCTCTGGCTTCTACTTTTTGTTTTGTTTCTGCTTTTCAAGAGTTTGGTTTTTCAAAGCCTTGGGAAACTGTGACAGAGGACGGATGCCCTCCAGCTGGGGATACACCTGACATCAGGGATGACGGCTCAGTGCCACACCCTCACGGACCTCACTTTAATTTTAGCAGCTTTTGTTGTTGATTCCCAAGGTCCCCTTAACTGTCACCCTATCTGGTACCTGAAGTTTCTAACTCCTCAAGCTGCTTCAGTGATAACTACCTTAAAGGTGCTTTTAAAGGTCACTTAAAATTCCAACAGGGAAGGGGCAGCATTGGGGTTATCAGCCCAGAGATTATCTTGTTTCCTTCACACTGAAGGGCAATTTTGACAAGTGATTAATGGGGGTTTTTTAAAACTCTAACGTGTTATTGAAATGGAACAAGATCATCTCCACAAACACAAAAAAATTCTAAGCAAAGTCAATGGTACTTACTGAAAACACCCATCACCTGTTCATGCATGTGCACCGCACTCAGAATACATTTTAATCTTTTCACCATCTCCTGTGTACAATCTCTCAGCAAAATGCTCACAGTCACAGACACAAAAGCCAGAAGAGTCAGGATGCCATAATATTATTTCCCGGCCTGGCAAAAACTTAATGTGAGCTTAGGCAAGCCAGTTTCCCTTCGTGTATCAGTTTGGCCAACTTAAAAAATAGTTACAAGTATGTATCTTCACAAGTGTCCTGTAAGATTAGATTATTCAAAATCTTTAATACTTTACCTAAGGTATTACGGAATTAGAAAGTTAGATTTTTTTCAGTCTCTATAACATGGAGGTGTTTTATTTCAGCACATAATATAAATATTATAACTGTCTAGCGAAAGGAAAGGCAATCAAATAAAAGGGTGTATTTTGTTTCGGGATTCCGACTGACGGTATCAAATACACTTCCACAAGTTATAGGCTCTGAAAACTTGCTCAATTTTACACATTCCGGCTGTAGCTTTGATCATTCCTAGACACCTGAATCATCTCAGGAAGCAGAGAATACCTAGCAGGAGAACGTAGCTCTAAAGTCATACAGGATGTCAGATTAGGCACTTTACCCAGACTAATTATGGGAACATTAATGATAAAAGGAATCGCGTCTTTTTTGTCTTCGGGTCAGTCAGAAGTGGGGCCTTCTGAGACAACAGGATGACAAAAGGATGAGAATCAAGCCTGCATATGTCCAACTTTTCTCATCCCTTCAGCTTCTCTCTCCCAGAAAGTCAGCACAATTCACACATACCCACCGTCCAGTTTAAAAAAAAGACAGAACAGCAGAGGATGTAAAATACCAGACTGAAGCTGCAATGCTTTTACGAGGTAACCATGCATCACGTATGACCAACAGCGTTTCCCAATGACACGAACCGAGTGGAGTAAGGGAATGTGCACTCTTCTCCTCAATGACCCACTGCTGTGAAGGATTCCCAAATCGAGGAGAAAACAGTTTACACACTGCATTTCGTAGTGCAGCACTTTTGTTTTCTGTTAAACAAGTTGCAACAGACAGGACGCAGGCATATTCTCCTCCTGTTTTAGTGATAAACTTTTGGAAAAGACTGCTTCATGCTTACGAGTATTTATTTATGTTTCCAAAATTACGACCCATTCATGCTGTATTAAGTATTTTTTGTGCATGGATTTGTCGTTAAATTCCTTGACTTTCATGCTATTTTAATTCTTGCTCCCTATGACTATCACCTTTTACAAAAAGGCACTGCAGGCTTATGGAGAAACAGGCTTCCTTCAGATGTGTTTCATGTGCCCTACTCACTACCACAACTGAAAAAAAGACAATTTACAACCAAGAGGTGAGAACAGCAGCAGCCCCCAACTGCACCGCAATAGTAATTGAGCTAGAGGAAGTTTCAAGTGCCGTCAGTGCTCAGAAGCCCGCCCTGACACAATCCTTACCAGTCAGGCTGTGCTCCTGCTGATCACCCCAGCACATTTCCTGCTAGAGAAAGATACCGAGGCCAAGGGTGTAAAGGGAACCCCTCTACCTCAAGGATCACAGTAGCACAACTACTGAATAAACTCTGAATAAAGGAATGGAAAGAGTTATGTCTCCATGACAACAGAAAGGCATGTGCTTATATTAGTAAATCCCTGCTGACCTCTGCTGATCTTTCCCTATCCTGGTCAGTGTAAAGGATTAGTGAAAGGCAACACACGATGGCCTGTTCCCAGGATCCACACACCAGGAAGACTGGGCAGGCCTGAAAAGGGGCTTTCGTGCTGTTCACCCTCTCTCTCACACCCTTGCTAACTCTGGAAGGACTGTGTAGCTATCTGTTACGCAAGGTAATGGTAGAATAAAATCAAATCCTTCTTTAGGAAGTACCTTCAGTGTACTTGTCCAGGGAGTGTAGAATGCCTTTTTAGTTGGCTTTATGCTTTCTAGGACTTTACAAGCCCCATTTCCTTCTTCACACACAGAGATTAAACCCTTTCTTCCCAGACCCAAGCAAAGCACCTACTCCTAGCAATACTAGCTTCAGAAAACAAGATCCTGAAATTCTCTGAGACTACTGACAAGCTCATGAAATGCTAACAGTTGGCACTGATTTTTCACCTAGCCTAAAATATTCCATAACCTGTATTCCTGTTTAACGTAGTAATGGGCATCTTTCAACTGCTGCTTTAACAGTAGCTTTTCTAGTCAACATCAGAAAAGGGGATGTGGGCATGGGAAACTTTCCAAAATATCAATGTTTGATCACAACTGCTAAGCCCACGAGCTGCAGCAGCTTACCACCTCTGCCAGCCACCAGAAGCTCTGTTGAAATAGCTTGCTCCCACCTACCAGCTGCTCCCTTGCCCACCCCGACCACCTCCCATCAGCTTTTGTTTGAATTTCCTGGTCTCATGTTCAGGTGGTGTCACCATTAGGATCAGGTATATTCAATTCCCCTCAAGATCCTGGTGCCCAGAGTAAAGTTCTTCCTCTCAATTTTTCCATAACAACTATTAAATTTTTTAAATTGTTATACAAATAGTATAAAAGGGAGAAATGATACTTCAATGAAAACACAGGGTGAGATACTATCTGCTGGCTGAATCTAAACATCATCGTTATCATCTCAGGTTATCAGCTTATCAGATCTGACAGTCTCTGTGAAGCAAGGCACGAAACAAAAAAACCCCCAAAATAAAGACTGGATAATCAAAAAGCAATGTCAGCAATCAGCAGATAGTACCTCTAAGACAATACTGAATAAATAGCCCAGCAAGACGCTAGGGATCCTAGCAATGCCCATAGCATCTTTTAGAAGAGTTATTTTTAAAAGAGCATTACTATTCATGGCTTTCATACATCTCATAGAGTTTTGGTAGATTAAGCATGCAAGCCCAGTATCTTAGCTAACTACCAGCTTGGATACTAATTCTAAAACCTCTAGTGAACTCCCTGCACACAGTTCAGATGGCAGTTTTTCCTATCCAAAGTTTTAGATGGATGTTGTGTGTTCATCACTTCCCAGCCTACATCTTACACTGGTTTTCTTTGTTGCTGGAGACCAACAAGTTCCAGACCACAACAACTGCATGCTAGGTTTTTGATGTGATAGGGCCTTTTAACACCAGAGATATGTACACAGTCTACTAGTGTAAAATATTTACAAAGGCCTAGACCACTAGAGTTTCATTAAGACAGGCATGAGAAGAGGTGGCTCAGTTTCCCCTTGTGAAATATGCACAATATTTACCCCCTCAAAGAAGCAGAATGCCAATTCCTGGCTCTCTCCCACCCAGTGAATTGCTGTATCGTGCCAAACAGTGGCAGCAATCCACAGGGCTCAGCAGTGCCAATATCATGGTCAGAGGCGTTAACAGCATTAATCAGAAATACCACTTCAGGGAATTAAACTTACTCTTAACACAGAACAAGGAGCCAGCTAGCTTGTTTTCATTATCTGTTCACTGTTTCAACAGAAATTTGAAGTGTAACTCCTATTACCATGCTTCTAGAACTTGCAGAAAAAGAGGACCTATAAAGACATGTTTTATGATAGTGTTGCCTATATTGCCACAGTCACTCTTTGATCTTCTGTGCTTATGCCACCCCAGTACTTTCCCTTAATAAACACTCCTCCAAGCTGACCTTCACGGTTTACACATTCTCTGATCTCTCAGCCATTTCCACAGATCAAACACTGAGGCAGGGGCTTTCCTGTGTATTCAGTTAAGCAGATTGAGTCACAGACTTTAATTTCCAATTCTTACTTAAATATACTGACAATCAACAAAACAGCCGAAGAAAAGATCCTATTTCTTTGTTTCCATGTTTTGAAGATTTAAACTGTCCACATGTCCGAGCTAATCTCAAGAGCTAGCATTACAGCAGATAGCAAACCACCAGAAAAAAGGTTCATCTGCACATGTTCCCTCTCAATACACATCCAAAGCATTTTCCAGGCCAAAGTTATGTGAATTACTGTGCTTATTGCTGGCTAGAGTTGCGGGAACAGAAATGAGCAGACGCTTGGTTCTGCCCTCCAGAATCTCCTTTAGAATACAACAAATTAAGCTGAGAGCTGTTCTGCCCATCACACAGACAGCAGCAGTAAAACCAGAGTCACATGCAGAGTCTGCACCACTGTCCCTCTGGAGTTCATTTTAAACAACTGGAGATAGTGTGGATCTGACTGCAGGATGGTCTTACGGTTACAGCTTGCACCAGGCTGTCTGGATAATCAGAATTTTCTAAAAAATCTAGTAACTTAGCCACTCCGTGCTTCAATGACATTTAGAGTCATTCAATTAGAAATAAAATACAAGTAGTCATATAGCTCACAAGGGCAAGAAAAGGCATTTTCTTATGGCCTTAAAATTCTACAAGTGCTACATAATACCACCATTCACTACAGTTAATATCTGGTAGAATTCCCCTTGCAAAATAGGAGCAGGTGGAAAGACTATGGAAATTACTGCTTCCCTTGGCTATAGCAAGATACGGCACCCACCTGCACTCCAAAAGAAAACAATGTTCTCAGTAAATCACTGTTCCAGAAAAGAGCTTTACCCAAGAGTGAAACGCTAGCAGTGCAATGGTCAAACAGCACAAATCCCCAGAAACATGCCAGCTCTCTGGCAGCCGCATACTGAGCAGTACCCTATATGCAATGGGCCTTCCTTTTGCACAATACAAAGCCACCATAATTGCTTCACACTCCAAACCAGTAGCTATGGTTACTAGATACAAAAGACAGTCCTGCTGCTTCCCTGTGGCCAGAGGAATTCCAGGCACTTGGAGCAAATGCACCAGACAAAGAAGCTGGTACAAGGAAGACAAAAAAAAAATCAGACAAAAATAAAAATAATATTTTTACTTTCATATTCATAGTATGAGGTGATCAGAACAAAGAAAATTTAGAGAGGCTTCAGAGGGGAAAAAAAAAGGTTGTTGGGGAATCAAAGGAAAACCTGAAAACTTTCTTCAGCTCTCAAAAAGTACATAAATATCACCCACTAACGTGAGAAAATGGCAAAAGCAGTGTTCAGCAGATATTAGCAGAGAAAAGGCACTCTGACTGTATTTTCCACGTTCTCCATATCATTGATCATCCCTGTCCTCCCTCAGTGGAAACCAAATGGTCTTTTATGTACAGATATTGGCCTGGCAGTGCCAAGGAGAGGATAAGGAGGATGGTTCAATCCCAATCATACTTTCCAGTAAAAGGCTGGACATGGTCCTGACATGACCTTATAAACCCTAGATGACTAAAACAGATGTCTAGGCCCAGCAGATCTCCAGGCACTCATTCCAGAAGAAAGAGAGAAATCTATTTTTCAGGGAGCATAAGGAAATGCATACAAGGGTGACTTTTGGAGCCCAAAGACATGTTCATGTAAACTTGAAGAATCCCAGTATACTTCAGTATATTCTTTGACTATAAGTTTTCAGTGTGGAAAAAAACCAAACCAAAAACCTCCATCAGTGAGATAGACTCTTTTGTTACCTTATCACTTCTTGCACTTTCAAGATGGATCTGCTTTATTTGAAATTTCTAAGTGAGAATACTCAGGTACTGTCTCTTCTTCCTCCACATTTTGTACCAGAGGTATCTGGCACTTCAACGTATTAGTATACGCCTCTAGGTACACTCCTACTTTTGCCTAGATGTATTTCTAAAACATACAGAATGGAAATAAAGCTCTGCATTTCTTCTGTATGGGCACAACTGTAAAATTCAGAACTTTTCAATGGAGAAAATGTTTACTGTAACAGCTGAATACTTATTTACATCAAAGTGCACAGACTTCTAGATCTTGTGAATAAATACATGCATACACGTGCACAGGGAGAAAGATGAAAGAAGACAAGAAAGAAACAGAAGGAAAACATTATCTGTAATGAAATGCCTGTTTAATCTTCCAGACAACAAGTTTTCAGGCTTCAAATCTAACTGTAAGAGTGACATTTTGTTCAGTTACCTTTGCAATACAAGGGCAGATGACAGATTTGATCCAAACCTACTGCATAGTAGCTGGGTAAGAATCAGGCACAGAAGAGAAAAACTTACCCCAAAATAAGAGGAAAAGTGGCAGCAGGAGAGCAGCATTGTACGCCCTGGATGTAGTTTTCTTCAATTCCATGACAAGTCTAAGAGTGGCTGTTCTAAAAACCTCAGGGGAGACACAGTAATTGGAAGCTAGCAAATACCAGCTCTCCCCACATCACGGACTTTGGAGAATTCTCTCTGCTACAGGCACTCGCTCCATGCTCTGCCGAATTGGGGACTAGCACTAACCCGGTGGACAGAGTCCCTGTCCACTCTCCAGCGCTTCACTCTTGTTCCTGGAACAAAGAGAAAACGCTGCCTGGACCGCGCGGATTGAACTGCACAGGGCAAAACAAGTCGGATTACCAGGCAGAGCAGCTGGAGGGCTTACCGCCCGCCTCTGCAAACAGCCTCGGCGGCCCAAGGTAGCGAGACACTGAAGAACTACGGGATTCGCAGTACAAGGCAAAAAGGAAAAAGGACCCTGAGTGGTTTTCTGCTTTCTGATTTTCGAACTCTCCCTATATAATCAAGAAAACGAACCTTGTGTCTCCTCCATACTCGTGATAGGAGTTCAGAACTGGCTTGGGGACTGAGGTGGCCCGGGTCACTTCAAGGATTCAGGCTTCTGTATCGGTTTGTATTTACAAACAAATTCCAGACGAGGAGCAATCACCATGTTTTGATAGAGGCTGCTTTGTTCAAAGAGAAAATAAGACAAAAGACACAAAAAGCACACTGTTTATCCCAAAGAGCAGAGGCAGACCACATTAGTCTTCACTGCTTTCTCTCATACATCATGAGATGTGTGAACCCACAAGACATACAAACCCACAAAATGTACATGAACCCACCTTTCCCAATTAAGGAACAGTTACAGAGAGAAGTATCTGCACAAGCACAAGCACCAAATCACATCACCACCTTTAGATGCACTTGTTTATTTTTAGAAGTGGAAAAAATGACAATTGAGCCCATTGTTTCATGAGAGTAACTGGAAAGACAGAGCCTATGCTCAGTTGTGACCTACTAAGTACTCTAAATCCACATCACAATTGGATTAAACTAACCGTAATGAGAATTACGTACATGGCCTCACCCTTCCACTGACAACTAAAAATAGAAAGCAGGTAAGATGCCACAGAAATTCCTAGTTTAAACAGGAAATATGCGAGACAGCAAGAAATTGGTGCACACAGGCCTAGGCTGCACATGATGACAACAGCAGCAGTCCTACAAGGAGTAATTTATATTATCTTAGCGTCCTTGCGGAGCAGAGAGAGGCCTATGTGCCGTGTGCGGGAAAATGGGGTATCTACTGCATTGTTTTTACCTTCAGTGCAGAAAGCACAACAGTCACAGCAAGAGAGTTTCCACCACCAAAACACTGCAATTCAGGAACAAATGGTTCATCTCACTATCCTGCCTTGGAATGCTCCAAAGATGATATATCATGTGTTATCAACCTTATCTGGACCACCCTGCCCCTACTTTCATCTCTGGTGTCTTCAGTCTGTTTTCTCAAGATCAGCCGCAGTATTAGTTTCTTGCCAGTTACCACAACCATCTGGAACTCATTTCTCTCTCTTTAGACTCTCATTTTGCTGTCAGAGGGCTTAACCAAACACTGACATGTGCAGAATCTTTCTGCTCAGAAATTTTTTGCCTCACCTGCGTGAATTATCCTAACCACTCACTTTTTCCAAATCAAAGCAAATACGTACGAATCCACTGCACAATCAACACTACAAGAAACCACCGTTCTTCCTCAACTGAATACAGCCACTTCCGTAAGTCAACCAGTGCAATACTTCACACACCGCTTGGGAAATAAAACTATCCATCGTAATTTATAGCCTATATGTCCACCTGAAGGACATGCTCAGCTTTCATAAAACAGAATTAGAGTAACAAATCTCCACACGTAGTGGAGATTTGGAGAAAGTGGAGGTCCTCCTACAGAGACTTAGGCCTAGTGCAGCTCTGCTGCTACTCTTGTGCTGTGTGGCCTGTGGCACCTCATACCCCCGACAGAGCCATTAGCTACGAAAGACTTGTTACGCACCAGCTAGACTCAGAAAAGCGCAAAGCAGTTCAGCAGTGGCTGAATAATTAAAAAGCTCCAGAGAGGAACATTCTTGATGTCTCTCAGTACATTTGAGAAAATGTCTCAAGCAGTAGCTCCTTGTGGTAGTGACTGAGTTTTACTCTGGAGTCTTCATTTGGTCTTTCAGCCACGTTAATGTTGATGGGTTTGATCTGAACGGCTAACATGGCCAATATACCAATAATACATGCAGGAATGCTATGAATGGTACCTTTCTGAAGGCACCATTAATTTAATGCATCTGTCACAGCAGGGTTTGGACTTGAGCAACCCGGGAAACGGCAGTAGTATATGGTTCTCAGGTAAAATCTTAGAGACAGAGGTGAGACTCTCATGCCTTGACTGCTGCCAGAATGCACATGTTGTGAGTTCCGGGGGTGGAGCAGGTTACAAGGGATGATCCTCTTGAAAAAAGCATTCATTTGTTCTCTGTGACCACTGCTCACATCTGCTAGCACATCCAAGTGGTCTGATGGGACTTAAGGCTCATTCAGTGTCACTCAAAACCCAAGCTAACGAGCCCACATAAGCCAAGACATCCGACCTCCTCACAATAATCAAAATACTTTAATCCAGTGTCTACCTGTGAGGATATTAGAGTCTAATTTTTTCAACGTTCATTGTTGCCATTTTAGGAGATTTTGCCAGCATAAATGGCAGACCACTTCTGTGCTGGACCCTTGGGCATACAAAAGCCAATGTGGCTATCAACCAGCTTAGTCCAATTAAAGGACCCTAATGCAACTCTGTTAAGGCCCTGATTTGTTAGGCTTGACTACAACTCCAAAGAAGGGGCACAATTGGGTGGATTTGTTATCTAAAGCATAAGCTGCAAGTCCTTAGTCATCCTTGCTAAAGCCTTCCCCAAACTGGCCATGGTTTGTGCTACCTCCGCATCGCTGCAGTCCAACGTCAGCATAATCTGCTCTTTAACATAGTATTAAAACTAGAGCCAAAGGACACAGCTGCTTTCGTCTGTGTAACACTCATTACAAGAGACTTAAGGACAGCATAACAGCAAGGCTTCTATTCTCAGCCAGTAGGCAGGAAACTTCGCAAGCCGGAAATGCATGCCACAAAAATGGGGCAGCAGCAGGCAAGCTGGATTAAGAGAAAAGGGAGAGAGTAGGTCTTGGGCACTCAGCAGAGCCTTTCTGTCCTCTTACTCTATGCTTGTTTGCACACTTCTCAGAAAACTTTCCTATATGTTTTTCTACAACCAGTTCAGAATGAACTGCGCAGCAAAGTACCTAAGCGAAACAGTCTGCGCTTTCCATTCAAAGAACAATGTACACTCGCATGAGTTGCACAGTCTTTCCTCACACAGGGTTTAAAATAATCCTAATATCACAGACTGGATACTAGAGCTTAGACGTGTGATATGATGGCTAATATCCCAGACAGAAGCTGGTAAGAATAAAGGCATTCCTGTCTCCTGTCATACGCACATGCTGTAGCCGCCTCAGAGGAGGGAGCCTCACCTTCCCTCCTTACAGTTCTGGAACCTCACCACTGAATATAAATCTAGTTTTCTGAATTGAACAACATTAAGCTAACAGCATCAAAATATTCTGATTTTTGCCCTGGCTTCACCCTCTGAGTGTTATTAGGCGCAGCCATGAACAAAGGAGTCCATACTAACAGTGGCTGTGGAATTGGAACTTGGGAAGTTGTGCTAGTTAAGAAAAAAACTTCCAGTTCCATTGAAAAACTGTGCAAAAAATGACTGCTTCACTATGCTCTTCTGCTCTCAAGCACTGCTGAAAGGTGCCAGGATGTTGCTTAAAAGCTCAGGTTTGGGAATTTCAAGCCTACAGATTCACAGGCCAATTCTGTATGCAGAAAAGTTCAAATACAGTTTGGTGATGTAATACTTGAAGGTTCTCCGGGCTCCAATCTCTAACTCAAAATTGCCTCTTTCCTGTAATAATCAAAGTTATGGCCCTGAACAGCCATTGTCACTGCTTTTCCATCTGGCCACGAGATGTCCCTTTGGCACTGCACAAATTCAGGCAATGGCCATTGTGTGAAAACAGGACAGTTGAAAAGAAATTCATGTACCACCAGCACTGCCAAACCAATGCAACTAGACACATCCTGAAACGCTGCAGGACTGTGCCAGGCAGCACACTGAAAGACCGACTGCAACATCCACACACCAGAAGAGCCAAGGAAGAGTTTTGTTTGTGAGTCAAAACTTCGAAGTTGCCATTGGAAACTTTGTGTGATTTTGCCAAGTTTTAATCTCGAGACATCCTAATTGCACTTTTTAGACACAATAGATTTAGTTTCCTATCATTGCTAATCAGAACCGATGCGATGTAAATCATGCTGCCTCATAAGAGTATTGAGCATATGACACTGGTCAGTCCTAGGTAATGGCAATGAAACAATCGGCAGGACAAGAAATAGCAGAAAGGTTGCTATTTCTCGTTATGCAGTAACTCAGTAGAGCAATGTAATGGATGGTCAGAGTTCTGACCCAGTCCCACTTTCCTGGAGCACAATATTCAATTTGAGATAAAGTTGTAGTGCTGAGGAAGAAGAGAGTTGGCAGTCCAGTAGGACAGAGGCAGAATGGACATTTATTTATGACAATTTCATAGGAAATATCTCTGTGGGTTAGGACTGAATTACGTACGGGTTTGGGGTCTCCCTCTTCCCACACCCAGCCCTGCAAACCTGGCCATCAGGCGCCATCCTGTGGCAACAGACTCTCACTCTTGTGATGCACCAGAGACCGAGCGCAAACGCGTGATTTGTGTCAGTCATACAGCTACAAAGAGGGAACAAAGCCTCAGCGAAATCCTGCCTTAACTGAGAAACTGGGACAACACCAGGGCCTCTTAAAAGAATACGACTTCTACGGAGAAATGACATCTTAAGCAGAACATTTTCTAATCAGTATCACCAGGATTTGCCTGCAGACTATGGGAGGTGCAGGGTTAGGATCTGAGGGGGTAAAATTGAAGCAGACCTGCCTGAAGTCTGAAAACACCTACTCTGCCGTGCAATATTGGCTGCTTGTGCAGACGTCTTCATCGCAAGTCTCATTCCAAAAAGAGCAAATTGTAAGAACCACAACAAGATTTCCAATACATGCAGAGTACCTATAGCTTCCACTCCAACCTATGAGCCCACTCACAACACACGCAGACCAGGCCATAGTAAAGATGAGGCCATACTTCTGCCAGGTTATCTCTACGGGAAGTTCCAGAAGTCAGGCTCTAACGATGTATGCACCCTTTGATCTATGTGAGACCCTGCTGGTGTGCTGCAGGTCAACTTAAACCCCTTTGATCCTCTTCCACTGCTTACATCTGCCTCGGTGGAGGTGAATCCCTTCCAAGGGGCCTCTTTTGGCAGATGGGAAGATGAGAATGTTGATCGGCTAACAGCAAGCAGCTAACAGTGTAAAAAATGTCTCGGGCAAGATTTTCTGCAGTAAAATGTTACAGCAGGAAGAAAGATGTGTCCAATACATTGCCTGGATCTAAGAGTGTTTTGAAGTTGTGTTGATTATTATTGAGAGAGGCCTTTTTGCTGCTGTGTCAAAATGATCCAACATGCTTGTCAATGGCCCTCATCACCAAGACCATCACTACTTACACGGAGGCCTCACGCCACTGGAGGGCAGTGCTGGGCAGTTTTCGGATCTACCGGCCTAAAAACGGCTTTGAAAGGCAACCTCCTGAAATTAGCTATGTTTGTTGCAAATGTCTGCATTGCTGGCAATCCTGGAGTCATGCTGGTGCCTAGGGCGCTTAGCAGGCTCCAGGGGAAAAGCTAAATGCTCAGCCAGAACCAAAGGAACCAACAATCAGAGCCAAAGTAAGGGAGCTATGCCCTGCAGCAGAGCCTGGGTAAACGGAACTTTGTAATGCAAAAGTTTGTGCCAAACACTGGGGTGGGGAAAAGAGAATTTTGGAAAAGCCCTCAGCTGGACCTGAAAAACAAACACATCTGGCTGCACCATGTGAGCTGTATGTTGTGAAGCAGCGTCAGCCTCGAAGTCCTGTATGTGACATCTATCTCTGCCATGGAAATCACACCTTTGAATACTGCATAAATCAGCAAGCTCTGCCTCATTTTCCTTCCAGATGTAATCTTTGTAGTCTCTCACAGTCTTCATGCACACAGTCTGCTCTGTAATGAGGCCTCTCGGAAAAACTGGACATTCTTACCACAGTAGGTGGCAGGAAGTAAAATGGATGCAGACCAAGGATGCCGCAAATGTTGAGGAATGAGTAATTTTCTCCAAAAGGCCAAAGATGTGGGTCTCACTTCTGTGCATTTGCACCTGAATGAACACTCCATTGAAGAAATACTCTTATTATTTTCAAATCTAATCCAGGTAACTGAAGAGACACACCTGCCAATACGAAGACAAGGGACAATTGTCTAGAAATAGCCTTATGTTCAACTTTCTGACTCACCAGCTAAGGATACTGCCCAGCTACGTTCAGCATCTTAGGCTTGCATGCTCATGGCTTTCTAGGCCATGTTGCCCATCAATATTAGCATAACCACAGTGACGCAGAGTAGTAAACATCTCCTAACTCAACTTCTGTTCACAGAACATTTCACAGACTGAAGCTCCCATGTGAGTCAATTGTTTCGTCTTCAAAGATGCCCCATAATAATAGCCTTACCTAAACTGAGTGTGCAAAAGTTGCTGGATCTGCTATCCCTTGGGTAAGAGGGTCTGGCAGCCTTGCAACGATTATGGCAGCATGCGCTGACACGTGGGCAGACGCTTCATTTTGCTGAGATGCTAAATCCTGGTGTTTCCATCACCATCCATTTGTCAGATTGCTTAACAAATCTTTAAGGACGACAAATACAGATCTTTACATAATTGTTAACAGTATCCAAGCCTGTTCTCATGGTCTTCAAATGGTGCTTCATCCCAGCGTCAATAACACTGAATTTGTTTCATAATTAGTACTGGAATAATTAACTTGTCACCACACTGGCAACAATTCTTCCAGACCTGCTCTGTATGTGCAGACCTCTCTTTAAGCAAAGAAAATCTCATGCAAGTCACCAAATTTAACTTAATAAACGTACATACTTATACTCTTGACCGTCTCCTTCTGGCATAGAAAGGTTTTGATGATGACCAACTACGTTACTACTACTTTGGCAGCACTAATGTCAGATCAGAACAATCTGAGCTGAGAGAAAATCCCATATTTAGTTAATGCTCTCATTCTCTATTAGTACTGCTGTACTACTGCAAACTCAAATCAAGGACTAGTGACCTATACAGCTACATGTTATGGAAACATAGATTCCCTGCCGAAGACTGCTCAACATCAGTTATTATAAATACAACAGGTAAATTGTACCAATATAAAAAGCATCTTCCAAATTTCAGAATAGTGAACATTTATGAGTGATAAACTACAGGTCTTAAATATCAGTAATCTCAAACCAAACTTTATTTCAAAAACATGGTAAAAAAAAAAGGTATGCCCACCTTAATGTTACGATCCTTGCAGACTTAAATCAGGCCAAATCCCGCACATCCGCTTCTGAAAAATGCCCTCGTTTGCTTCTAACCACATAACTGGACCAGAGACAAGGGTAGGCAGAGGTTTTTAGGGCTTCAGCACTTCCCTGTACCCTTAGGGAAGCTCTAGTTTGTTCCACTTCGCTTAGGGAGCATGATTTATGCACATTTTCTACTTTCCTGCCTTGCAACAGTAGGTAAACCAAGCTCCTGCTGAGCTGCTGCGAAAGGTGATATTGATCAGCAACCCAAGCGTTTGAATCTTTAGCTCTGCTGACTGGTGTGCTGAATGTGCATGGGAGTTCATCAATATGTCTGCAACAAAATCTGCTCGATGGCCTCTGAAAAAAAGAAAAATGATGTTTTTATAGCATGCTGAATTAAAACACAGTCAATAATCTCAATTTATAATCAACAAGTCCAAGTATGATGTAATCAACTTTCATATACACAATACATTGCATTGCACAAGGTCAATATGGCTTTCTTGCTACAATGGGCAAAAGGAGATTTTAGAGCAAAAGTCTAACTGCACATTACACCAACCGTGACGACAACACACTGAATCAGCGGGAATGGTGCAGTTCTAGGTGTTTGACTGTGCACTTTACTGTATGGAACATTTTTAAGCTGAGGGCCTCTGTTGCTCATGCTGGAATTCAAGAGCAATCAGTCCTGTGACCGCACTGCCAAAGGCCTCAGTGTGGAAAGAGGAAGCAGCAGCAGAAGCCAAAGTCTGAAGCAGAAGAGTCCATATTTCCACGAGCACTGAAAAACTTACAGTAGAAAGTGACCTCGGCAGATGGAAGCAAACACATTGGGAACTGTTTTAAACTCTTCCAATCTACTTCTGAACACAATCATAGGAACAGAGCACTGGTGAATTCTGGTAAAATGGTAGCTTCATCAGGATTATGATTGTTTCAGTAAGAGCAAGCATCAAAGCATCTCCCTCTAATGAGAGACATATAAGGTTATGAGGTTGTATACAAAATAGTCAACTGGATGGATCTAGAAACTTCCCCAAAACTATGGGAATAAACACAGAAAGAGTTCTAATACTTTAAATCCTATGTCCAATTCCAGTCCAGCCTTGCTACTTACCAATTATATGTATCATTTCTGGAAAGAAACACAACAATTGACAGCTTATTGGAACACAATCCATTTTATCCCTGAGAAACATCATTGCAACTAAGTCACACCTATGTATATCCCAGTAAGAAGCAGTATCTTGTATTTTAAAAGAAGATTTCCATGCCAAGGCCAGTTTGTCAGCATCATTTATTATGCTTGAGCACTTTATGAGAAACAAGTCACAAACCTGACAATTTAATTCTCATTTGCTTTGTGAGCGACTGCATATGCCAGCCTAGCTACACTGTCTGGGCAAATTATGAATTTTTCTGCTTCCAACTCAGCTTTAGGTCCTCCTCTTTCTATTACAGGACATGACTTCAGAAAAATTTCCTTTCCTGTATCTGTGATCAGAAAGCAAGCCAAAGTATAGATGGCTGAGCTTCCTGTAATAGAAGAACAGTTACAGAAATGTAATTTCACTCCGTGGTATATGAATCGATCTCTAGATCTTTAGCTTTGCTAACCTGTACATTCAGTGAGTCACAGATGTTTCGTGAGGGCCTAGCAGTGCTTTTCAAAAAGAATCTTTGGCTGAAGATTTAAACTCCATTTGATCCTAAAGCCTTTTTAATGCATGACTCTGAATGAAAGGACTGCATATTTCCGCTAGTCTCACTTCCCAGAAGGTCAGTAGGGCAACCACTCTGGAGAAAATGGAATCTGAGAAGCAAGGAGGAAATCTCTTTAGATGTGTATGTTCTGAGAAAACGACAAACCACTGTAACTTGTACTATATGAGACTAAATGAAAATTTCTTCAATTCAATTTCTACCTCTGTCTAAAGCTTGTTAAAACATAGGTTCCCTTCGCTTCTGCATTTCCTTTGATTCAGGCCAGACAATGTAACATGGAGATCATCACTATACAGCACCTAGTATTTCTGAGATTTCACAGCTTCATTTCACTTAGGTTAAAAATCAACCTGCAATACTGTGAATTGTATGGGCTGTTAAAACATTTCCTCTTATATGTGGGGAATCATACAGCCATTTCCCTGAAATCTTGAATGAGCTAATGATTACTTTGAATTCTTCTTTTTAGTCAGAGTTCATCCTAAGTACCCTTCAAGAGCACACACTACACGTGAACGATCCAGCACCTCTTGTTATAGCAACCAACTTTCAGGAGTACATGAATGAGAAAACAAAAGCAACCAAAACACACGGGAGAAAGCCAGGAATGTCAAGACATTGTTTTTCTACTTTGAAACAGTTTCTTCCGATTCAGTAAGACATTATGTCCTTCAGCTATGGTGTTGAAATAGCGAATCCACTCCCGGATATTAACTTCAGCACTGATACACATTTAACTCCAATCTCCTTGTTTATTTCCCCTCAGTAACTTAACCCTATGGGCAATTTCTATTAAAATCATAAAGCTGACACTTTGTATTCCCACCACCAAATATCTGCTGGAGTTAACACTGAAGTCAAAGCCACAGTTCATCCTCTTTCCATGACTTTAAAGCTCTTAATCCTCCATTAAATTAGCCAGTAAGGACAGTGATTTGCTGATTCTGCCCAGCAGAGGACTTGATCTCTTGTCTTTCTCTATTACTTTACAGAAATGGTACTTCAATTATAGGCACATCCTTGCGGGCTGATAGAATCTCACTGTTAGGTCAGAACAGGTTCCTACAAGCAGGAACCAAATAACTTATTTGGACAGTAACACGCAGGAATTGCCACGGCAGCAATGGACACAATGCTTCCCAATTCATGTGCTCATCTTCGGCTGAAACTGAGCTTCCAGGGGTGAAATAAGGTCAAAACAAAGTACAGAGCGAAGTGGAATCTGTCCAACAATAAGCCAGGTGTCAGGCACCTGATCTACAGAGCCTGACCAAGGACAAAATGGTCATTCTCTGTCAGTTCTGGCAGGATGTTGGGAATTTTGAGCAGATGTTAATACGATGAATACATAGCAGTTGTACAGTCTCAGAATGATAATGCCACTGAATACCAAAAGCATATTGATCTCCTGAAGTGCATAGTCAGAACATCTAATGGCTCTAGAGAGAGCAGGGAAACACTCAAAAGGGGGTGGGAGGTAAGAAAAACAGAAGATGCTTTAGGTTGGAGAGTTTTATCAGTTAAAAAAGCCTTGGGCCACACAGGGAATGTTAAAATGCTACTGCACATACAGATGCATACTGAGGGATGCCAAGAATGCACACTTTGCACATAGGAAGAATGATTTTACAGAACTTCTATGATTATAACAGGTCTAAAACACTTCTTCTGGGTAGAATATTAGAACCGGGAAGAACCTAATGAGGAAAACAAATCCTTACTGCACTGTCCTGCTGGATCAAAACTGTGGGAAAAGAAAAGCTAACACCAGTGACAGAAACGCAGATACTGTTCAAAGGAAATTAAAAGAGAAATTCTCTCTTTAATGACCTCAGCTGTTATTTGTAATACAAATCAGGGCTTTGTTCTAAAAGGAAACCTCATGTCTAACCTGTAGTGTCTTTTTTAAGTGTGAGACATCTGAAAGCTGCTTTTTAAACAAGGGCTGTGTAGCTGGGAAATTCAATTAATTCTCTCCGCTTTGATATCTGTTTAGCTCAGCACTATAAACACCTTCAAAAGCAGAATGTTCTCCTCCACTCTGCACCAGAGGGCCAAGCAGTCCAATGGCATACACCCTCTGCTCCATGGCACTGATCCGGTGTTTTCACCATCTCACAAAAGCATGTAGCTCTTTGAAAGAGGACGAGACTCCAGGACAAGAGGACTGCAAATTATCAACTTGTTCAGAGGCGTTTTCCTTTTTTACAAGCTACAAATCAGACTAAGCTACACTAACAGAAAGATCATTGCAAAGCTCACACTCAGCAGTGCCACCCTAGGAGCATATCATAACTCTATGAACTCTTGTCAATAGCATTATATATCCACTGAACCGCTAAGGACATTAAGCAAACACATTGAAGAGATGAGAAAAGATTCCAATTGTCCTGAGCTTCCCACTCTCTCACCGCAAAACCACACTCTCACATCAAATGGGGAATGAAACTCAAGGGACATTTTAATCCTACACCCCTGCTCTAATTAATAATCCTACTTTATCAATATTTGATGGATCCGTTATTGTGTCTCCTCTGACCATTGCACTCGTCATATAATGCTCTGAATTACGCTGCTCTACAGCAATGTAATAATGTACTCCTTTCAAGGTAATACAGACACAAAACATGGCACCTCCTTTCGTAACACAGTGCCTTTCCAGAGGATCCCGCTTCAGGCCCAGCCTATGAGATCAGCATTGACTCAGCCCTAAATGACCCCTCCCCTTTGTGGCCCACTGTACCACCACCATACGGAAAGGTAATATATTCATATCCTGAAAACCAACCCAAAACATAGATAATGTTGAACACAACTGAGAACAGTCATTGTGTACACTAGCATGGAGAATCACAGTTAATAAGGCACAAAAGTAATTATGACAAAAAACCCTAAAATTTTTTGCAAACTAAAGTGTTGAGGAGGAGGATGTGGCCTACCCTGTGCTAAACACAACAGAAATGCCTGTCCCTCGCCACAAAACCTTCATTCATGTCACATAAACTCAGTGAGATGAGTACGTGATTAGGTATGCTGTTGTGGCTGCATTTCCACAGGGTTAAAAGGTTACCGCTGCTACCCAATTACTCATCAGCACAGTTCCACAAGAGCGTACTCCCCCTCTGCTTTGCATGCGTAACTGCAAATGCAGTAACTCCCAAAACAGATGTTGTTAACATGATCAAGAATATTAACTCAGCAATTGGAAGTGCTTAAACTAATGTGAATTGCTTAGGTAAAAGGCAGCTCAAGAACAATTACATGCAGCTACATGAAAAGTAAAACATCCCACAATCCACATCAGACTCTTTAAGGATCCTCTTCGGAAAAATGAAGACATACTCAAAATTCTCCATCAGTGCAGAATCATTAAGATTAGTCCCTGCTGCTGAAGAACTGAGACACAGGGAAAAACAGTACAAATTCAGGGACATGGAAAAGGCTTCTTCTCTATGTTCTTGTCTCTCAGTTTCTGAATATTGTATCTTTCATCTGCAAGGGATCTTATTTAAAACAAAAACAAAAAAAGTAAAAGAAAAACAAACATTTAAGAGAAAAATAACCTGCTGTCAGAAGAAAAGCACTCAGCCTGTGGATTTTCTCAGTGCTACACAGCTTTTTTTCTCTACAGGACAACTGTTCCCAAAGCAGAGGTAGGGGCTGAAGTACGGCAACATATTGGGAAGCTTACACTTTCTTGTCAGTTTTCCCCATTCCAGGCTCTTACTGCATTAAACAATGTTGGTATCATAACATGCAAGTATCCATTTATGGAGAAATACAGTGAGGGAGCAGAGAAGCAGATTAATTCATCCCAGTTCAAAGGCTAGGCAACAGTGGCTTCCCTGCCTGGAAAGCAATACAACAGCAGTTACTGTTTACGGGGGTGGGAGAACAAAGGAGCAAAGAAGTACTTGGAGTCATCCCCAATCTTCAGTCACTACAGATTAATCACAGAAGCATGGCACTTCTTCCCTAGCTCCCTAACGCAGTATCAGGATAAAGACCACAACTTGTTCTCCCTATAGTGAGGGGGAAAAGAAAAGTCGGGATGAAGGAAAAAGAAACCAGTCAAAAGCAGGTTTGATACTCCATGTAGTTAGATAATGTTATTTATTTATGTGTGTGTGTGGAGGCCAAGCCAGTTCTTCCGTTCAGAGTGTACCAACCTGTAATTTCAGCACCCAGAAATGAGCCCGCTAAGTTCCAAGCCCAGCCAGGATTTCTTGCGGTCACAGTCTGCGTGGAGCCCAGTAGAGACAGAACTTCTGTGGAGAGTAAGAGAAAGGGTGGAGTGCACAGAAATCACATCAAAGAGGTTTTTGCAGTTTAGCTTGTGGAACATAAATGGCAAGGTTAAAAGAAAAGTAACAAAGAAATTTTGAGGTATTCATGTGACACCAGGTAGAAGTCAAAGTGCCAGGAGAAGCCAGAGAGCTTGCTAGTTACTATGTATGTGTCTTCTACATTTACCATCTGACTCAAAGCCCAATGAAGTAAAGACAGCTAGCAATTACAGTAGGCTTTGGCTCAGACCCACAGAAAGCATGCTGCTAGGAAGCTCAGTCCTTCCACACTTCAGCAGATTGTGATGACCGTGAGATTGCCAAAGGTCAGAAAAACTACGGAGAAACGGAGTCCTGAATAGCATCTGTCCAACGAGTTAAAAACAGTAGATAATGCAAGCTTTGAGATAACTTTTATGTCATCTGTTCTGTCTTTAGAGAGAAGATGTGGTTGCATTTTATTTTTTCCCAGTGATGATGATAAAAGCACAGAACAGCAAACAGATGGAGGCGTCATAAGCAAAGTGTGAAAAAGAAAAAAGAAAGAATAAAGTGAGAGTTCCTCTGCTGGAGATCATCACGCTGTGAAATCCTGTTTGTAATGACCTGTCAGAAAAATGCCCCAATTCCTAAAGGTTGGGATAAGCATAGGTACTTAACCTCAGAGACAGAAGGTCCCCGAGGATGGACTGGTTATCCACACCATAAAGCAAGGCAGGTCACAGAACCAGGCAGGCCGACGACTGCATGCAGTGAACAGCAGCCTGTATACCAGACCAATGGCTTGGTGTTGTCATCAACCCTGGCATGATACCGTTTGCAGGAGTATTCACGCAAATTCTGAGTAGTGAAATGCTTGAGAGGTATCAAGGGACAGAGTAATGCTTTTGGTTGCTTGCCTCCTCGAACAAGCAGGAGGGGGGAAAAAAATAGGTGGAAAGTACAGAAGAGAAAACATCCCGTAAGTAGAAGGAATTAAATGTTATCAACACATAAAGGAAAAGGCTTAATGCGGACTATCAAAGACTATGCATCCCCATCACAACATATGTTAGCAGGATTTAACTGAGCAGTATGGAATTTGAGGGACACATTGGTTTATCTATGGAAAGGTTTGCAGATGTTACATTTTAGTCTTTTTGCCAGGAGGTCCTTTATTAAAATTGCTGTAAATAGTAACTCATTCAATTAAAAAAGAGGCTGTTTCTGCCATGCGCTGTAAAAGGACGTTACTGTTTTTGAAGGATGTTTCAGATATTGATTTCTGCCTCATGCTCAACATAAGTTATATTTTCTTCACAGTTTGGGTGCTCAGGGCAGAGAGAAGCAGCATTTTCCTGAAACCTTTAAACAGATCTTTTTTAACATAATGTTCTCTGAACAGATCTTCCCAATACTTGTCCATCCCATAACCCAGCAGTCATAACATACCAAAATATCTGGCAATACTGAATTGCTCAAAGAAATCTGAGACTTCTTTCTGTTCATAGGTCTCCCTCAGGGCCCTGAGTGGGTTGCAACAGCACAGACAGTCGCTCTAAATAGCTTGTATCCAAACACTCTGCTTCATGGTGATTAAATACATAACACGCTACATGTCCAATGTTTGAAACAAAAAGGCCCAAGGCACCTGAGAAATGCTTTCCAAACAGAGCACACAGCACTGGAAGTACCTGAAACCCTATCATATGATCCAGTCACAAACTATTGCTCTAAAGAAAAGAAAGCCAGAAAAGAAAGGAACAGTGGGAAACTCAAGATGTAAGACTGATTTTTTTTCCTTTATATTCCATGTGTAAGCCAGTTGTCGTCATAGACCTGTATGAGAAAACGGATGTTATACACACTCATTTGCTACACAGATACTATTCCTAGGAAGTGTGCTAGCCTAGACAATTCAAGGCAGAGGTTTTTTTATTGTTACTGTGAGATCTGTATGCTTCAAGAGGAAAACACGTCAGGTTTTTTTTCCTTTGAAAAGGCTACAGTTTACAAAGATGTTGCTAACAGAGGAAGTGAGTATTTGCAGAACACACTGGTATTTTTTAGTATCAACTGCAAATGAATTAATTTTGTTTTATAGTTGTTCTTTTTTTCTAACGTAATACTAAACCTGACAGTCAGTGCTGACCAGCATTTTGGTCGTGGTTCTCAATAGCTTCTGACTGATCAGGCTGTGGTCCCCACTGTTTCAACAAACTACAGAAAAAGGCAAAGCAAAAGCACTGACAAGGCAAACACCATCTCTTTGCTCATCGAGTAATTTAAATATATGAAAGTAAGTGTGGCTTTATAGACCTATATTGCATCTGAGTTATGTATGGAACGGAGGGCATTCAGGAATCGTGGTGGAAAGAAGCAGCACTGTGCAATAGTATTTCCTCAACCAGACATGAATGTGCCCTACAAGAGGTTCCCTCCAGTTTAATGGAATCCTACAATTCCCAGAGAATCTGCACACCCGTTCCCACTGCAAGAAGCTGTCCCATGTGCCTAAGAAATTCCCTGTAGCCCCATCAGAAGAATACATTTACATTGCTGGTGAGCGAAAACTTTCTCCTATATCCTGCTGTACTCAGCCCAAATACTGTTCAAAAATAACATGATACATAGGTACTTTACACCTGTAAGCCTCTAAGACCTGATTTAATGTGAAGACTATACATCATACCTTCCATATTAGTCAGTGGTTTTGTAATGGCAAGTCCCAGAATTGTTCAGATTATTCCGGGACTTTAATCAGCAATGTTACTGCTCTGTACGACTGTATGCTCAGTATGACTGTTTTTGCTACTCCAATTCAGTATTTACACCTCCACCATTTTTGTGAGGGACAGAAATGAATCAACTCTTATAATGTCACGTAACCTAGCGGTAATGTCACTTGGAAACAAAAGTCAACTTTTTTTTTTTAGTGTTGTCACGCTAGGACTGCACACATAGTGGTGACATCACCTATGTTAATCACTAAATCAAGTTCTGCCATTGCTACCCATAGCAGATCCATCATAAATGTATACATATACAAATGATCCACTAGTATAACAACTCCTGTGTTATATATCCTTAACTCTATTCTCTTCTTTCCATTTGCTTTTGTTTCCTATTTTATGTTCTTCTTTTTAAACACATGGTTGTGTATTATATATAATTAAATAAAGACTTTTAGAGAAGTGGGAGTAGATAAATGATTACCTTGCACTGGGCAAAATACTAAACACTGCTTCCCAAAGCTAAGTTTCAGGCAGAAGACAGTAGCTGTCAACTTCAGATACAGTCACACATGCAGGGTGATATTTGTTTTGTGCTGGGAAAGTTTTCGAAACTCCGGGTCTAATTTTGCATAAGGAATATTTGCTTTTGTCGTTCCCTTAGGCTCAATGACCCTCCCTTGACACAGTGACAATGTCGGCCTGCTGATTAGCAGAGCAGCTCTGCAGCCAGACCTCCTGCGGCTGGGGCCAGTGATAGGCAGTGAAATGTAACTGCCACTTGGTGGCAGAGGTTAGATACCACAATTACACTGCTGGTTCTCAAGAATGCATCGTGCATGCTTACTCTCTGCCCAAGGTGACTCTCAAGATTATTTCTTGCCTCCTCATTAATTACTGTATATATTTATAGACAAATTAAAGATTCAAACTTAAATATTTATTCAATTAATCACTTTGAGTTCTAGTAGCATAAACAGTATCAAATAAATTCATTCAGGCAAGGGTTCACAACAACACATTCATCTTCTGTTTCCTCTGTGGTATCATGTCTCGTGCAAGAGTTAAAACATCAAACACCAGCAGCTATCTTTGTAACAGAAAGAGCATAAGAAGTTCTGAACCATCAAACTATTTGCTTCAACTCACAATGGACAGAAAATGGATTTGCTGCAGTAATCGAATTAGGCTTGCTTCTACACCCCTCTACCAAAGACCTCATGTCTAATCTTTAAGTCTTTAGCTGATAATTCAATTACTAGCTTATTGAGAGCAACTATAACCATAGTATATGTTACTTACTGCGACTGGGTTCACAACATGAATAAACAATATTCTACAAACACACGCTTTTGATGTCTACTTCAGGAGACTTCGCTTGTCATTGCAATTCTGCGGAAGCTGCATATTTCATTCCTTAAACATGCTGCAACAGCTCTGATTCTATGGCCACAACCTTCCATCCCATGAGAGGGGCAGCCCCACCACTTCAGCAGCTTTGCCCAACACAGCAGCAAGCTGCAAGGTCTAGCCACAAGAAAAATCTTTTAAGCTAAGCCAAGGGGACCTACACGAATTCACATTATGTTCCCCTTTCTGCATCTATGCTCTCCATTTTTTGTTTCCATCTTTAAAATCTTCATGATATTCTGAACTTCATGAAGACATACAGCAGTAACTATTCATTTGATCTATAAATAAAGGGAACTGGCAACTTCACATTTGCAGGACTTTTACAGGAGAATCGAGCTGAACACTGTGAGCTAAGTTTACGCCTCACCTTGGGCATATGGACTCTTTCTGCTCCCTACAAATTTGGTACCCAGCCTTTACTCCTCTCTACCCAAGCCTCCAACTCCACAATGCCATTCAGAGTACGTTACATACAAAGCTGCAGAAACACCACTGCCGACACGCTCCGAGCCAGATTGCTTCCAATTATACAATAGTTAGTAAAGCAGGATTAGGAAAAGGGCTCTTTAAGGACAAGTAACTTTTATCAACTGTTTTTTCTGACAGGAAACTTTGGACAGACTGTACAAGTTGAAGTTCAGGACAGAGTTTATAAACCAGAGGCATTTAACCTCAGAAATAACTATCACAAACTCTCCAAATAATGACAATTACACCTAATAATAACTGTTTGTTTTGTCCACACAAGACAACTCAATCTAGAAACAATGACATAATTGAAGATCATCTTAGCATAAACTATTTCATAGAACTTCAATTAACCGAAATTCATCTAGCCAACTTACCAGGTTAGCCAAGCTGGCTCTATATACACCAGCTGCACTTCATCAGATAGGAGTGCTCTATTTACAAAGTATGCATTTATCCAAATATTGTGGACCTCTTCTGACACTCTAAGCGAACACGGAGAGTAAGCATAAATACACCAAGATGTCTGAGTACTGGTAACTTTCAGGATCTCTGTCTCCCACAACATCCTCGTAGGAAAGCTCAGGAAGAGTGGGCTAGATGAACGTACAGTGAGGTGGGTCAAGAACTGGCTGAATGGCAGAG
>VZSC01012634.1:220690-235698 GCA_013398225.1 Steatornis caripensis | reverse complement strand
ACAGGCTGCCCAGAGAGGTTGTGGAGTCTCCTTCTCTGGAGAGATTCAAAACCCGCCTGGACGCATTCCTGTGCAACCTGCTCTAGGCTAACCTGCTTTAGCAGGGGGGTTGGACTAGATGATCTCTAGAGGTCCCTTCCAACCCCTACCATTCTATGATTCTATGATCTAGAATAATTATTGCTGCTACTGTTTCGTAACTTTCCACAAAGAGACAAATATGGGTTAAAATCAGTGCAGGCAGTAACTGTGACATATGCAGTAAGAGAGAAACCGACTATTTAACATAATTTACAAATTCCCAACAGAAGTACTTACTGCAAAGACTGACTACACTATCTACCAAACTTCCATTCATCCAGAACTACGTAACTTAGAATATTATTCTTTCACCCATTACATTAATATTTTCCAAACCCAAGTCACAGCTGTTAAGGGTTGTGAAATCTCCATTCGCTTCTTATTTCAGCATAGGTAGAGTTACTATAACTGGTATCCCTCTATTATACCTAGATCTATTTATATCTGAGTTTCCCATTCCGTACGTGTACTCCTCTACTTCCTGAAACTTATCTAGTTCTAGAATTGTATACTGAACTTTTGGTGCTTCAAGTGCTGCATGAGTTAGCAGGAAAGTGCATCCTTCTCTTTTGTTTCGTTACTGGGCACAAAGCCTAGAAAAATACAAAGGTACAAATTTAATACGATAAACCTGGGATTTGCCAAATTCCTGCAAATCCTTCTTTTGGAAAAATCAGTTAAGAACAAAAATTTGCATGCAGGATTTCATAGGAAGCAAATGTTTTATAATGTTTATTAACTATTTTTATGGCTCTTAGCATCAGGATATCCAGGGTCTTCAGTAATGATGACAACAACACTGACCTCTGCATGCATCCAAAGATCCAGAAAAACTGGCCATCAATCTTTCTTTGTCAGTTGCTCCAGTTTCTTCCTATAATAGATCTATATCTTCACAAAATTTTGGGAAGACCTCTGTATTTTTAGATCACACAAGTCTCACCAAGTCAACCAAACCCCTTTTCCAGTCTCTGCCACACCATTCACGAAACCCTTGTAATGCAGTACAGCTTAATTCTGTCCTCAGTATTCCAGTCCTGCATTCATGCAGTTTGGACCACTTCCTTTATTCAAACCCTGTAGACTCTTCTGCTTTTCAAGTATTTAAGCACTTAAGCTTTGCTAATGCATCTTTTTATCTGCAGTTCTCACATGTTTTTGCTAGACTAGACACATGCAGCATGCTACTCAGCTTTAAAAAAAAGCATGCAAATATCCTTAGAATGGCTCAACTAGAACAGCATAACAGACAGCATGTGGCCCTGGAACAGAGGCCATGCTCATTGTAACGCTACCTGCTGAGCACAGCCGTCAGCATTCAGAGCATTGTAAAAAGGGCATTACTGTAACAATGACAAAGACAGTGAGCCCTACTTGCATAGTGTTTAACGAGCAGCACAGACAGTGGCATTTGGACACTGAGGGTTCAGGTTTGTTTGTTGTTGGGTTTTTTTAACCCCAAATTTCCATCACCTTTCAAATAACAAAGCGTCTGAATTAATCAGTTCTGAGAAAGCAGCATATATGATTTCACGCCCTTTTGCAGAAAATGCACATGGATGCCTTTCAAGGCCAGCATGGCAAGTCTTCTGCAAAGACAGACTTTGAGCAGATCACACTACACTTGCTTAGAAATCATTTTGCCTTTACAATATCTGAACTATAATAAGAATGCTGATGGCCTGTTATAACAGAGACAGAAGTAGAATTACAAAGAGAGAACAGAACAATGTTCAGGACAGGGCATTACTCACAAACTGAATGAACAGGTCACAACGGACATAACTTCTGGTATCAGTTGTTTCCAAGTTTCAGACTTCTGCAGAAGCAAAACAGAAGATCTGAGAAATAAAAATATTTATGAATGTAAAAAATTCAAACATCCCATGCCTAGGCACTTCTACTCTTTCCCTTTACATTTTCCACAGAACACTGTTTTTGTAGCTGCCAGTTCTGCGACCTTGCTGGGAGTCACCAAGCCAGAGATCAATTAGTGAGAACAGAATAGAGAAGCAGCCTTGACTGCATTCTGCCTGTCCCTTGGGAAGAGCAGCTGTGCTTCAGGGTACAGGCAGCCTAAGCCTGGAAGATTGTTATCCAGTGGGAGTGCTGATACGCAGGTTGGTTACTAACTGCAAGAGGCACAATGCAGCAGAACTGAAAGGAAACAGGAAAGCATCCTTTTTACTTTGACTTCCACATTTAAAATTTTCCAATAATTTAAAACCACTTTAATTTTGCACACAACGAAACCTTTTTACACTATATGATACCTACAATAAATACACCATGCTGACTTCAAACATACACAATTATGAATGTTCATTAGTACACTTCCTACTGAAGTGTCCCATAGAAAACTATCTTTTAAAAATATTGCATACTCTTCACATACCTCATTTAATCACTTATCAAAGTTGGGAGAAGTTTATCTGTAAAGATTGATTGAGAATATGCAAAATAAATTAAAAGAAACCTTTACTGAGTCTCAGAAAAGGTTTGCTGGCATTTATTAGCAAAGGAAGAGAAACATCATCAGTAACATTTAAGCACGACCAAAACACCTACCATCTTCAACATACCTTAGAAAAGCATGCTGCTTTTTCTTTGAAAGGGAAATACAGTACACAGGGTGCAATTCCTCAAAGAGGGAAAAAAAATAGATAGAAAGTAGCTTGCACCCGCAGTACTGAAGTCTTAAAAGTAGATAGGCCATTATTCTTCTCTATGATACGGACTGGTTTGGAATACGTTATCCAAAGAGATACAGCAAGCACTTTTAACCAAACTCCATAAACCCTCGGGAGATCACCACTATCCCTCATTTCATAGAGAGGATGAACCAAAACACGGAAGAATGTGGAGATCTTCCTTGTGTTACACACCACACTACAGTAACAGTGAAGGATAATAGCCCCAGTAGCTTAACTTCCATCTGCATACCTGAACTACCGCACAAGTCACCAGAGAGGACAGTGCCCTTCCTTCCTGACACCTCCAGAGAAGCAGCAATGGGTACCATCTACTGTCCCCAGCGATGCACTTCAGACAGAGTTCTTGCACACACTGCACTCTGTTTTCTCTTTCACACAAAAGATTAACATAGAGAATTTGGAATTACAAGAGTTAGGCACCATCTCTACATCTACCAAAAGCTACAGCTATGTAATTTGTCTGGCTTGTGCTTCTATGCCAAAGTAAAAGGCAAAATAAAAGAGACTTTTACAAGTGTCATGAGGCAGGGAAAATGGTAGTTGATATTTTGGAAGACTACTGAAATCATTTATCCCATGCAACGAGATCCCATCTCCCCCAGATCTTGACTGAATTATTAGTTACTGGTCTCATCTCAGACTCTGCAGTACAGGTTACCTGGACAACAGAGCACTGACTTGAATAAGCAAGCTATCAAACTTGCAAGTTGTAACTTAACTTGTCTATTAAAACCAGCGATGTAAACAGAACTTCTGAAGAAAGTCTCCCGTTAGAAGTACTTATCTATGTATTTCAGTCCCCATTCCTAGTGACCTTCATGGTATTCAGGAACAAATCAAATTAGCCACTTGTCTCTTGTCAAGGAAAGAGGACCTATTTGCACGTCAGCAGGAACATGCCAACGCTCTGTCTTGGTGAAATCGTTTCACAGCACCTTATTAGAGACTTGATGGGGGTCATGTAGCACTACCTGCAAAAGCTGACTGATGACATAAAACACAGAACACTTTGGGACATGGAGCAGGAAAACTTCAAAGATGAACCCTAAAGAATCACATTTTTTTAAAATGTTAAATATGAGCATTTTAAATGCTATTCTGAAAAAGTTATCAGGAAACATAATGAATTACGCTGATCACATGTTAATTCTCAATGCTACAACACTTCTGTATGTTCTAAATTTCACAGCCTTCTTGTTATCTTTCTCCTGTGACTACACAAGCACTCCAGGAATGGAAAGCCAAGAACAGTGACTCAGATCTCTGTGGTTCCCAGCAAAGGGCCCTACCTGCTGAATGTCTCTAGAACATTATTGTGGGCTTCCCACTGTAAAGATTCAACTGTTGACTGACATACAGCGGTGTTCTCAGTACTGTGTGAATGCCAGCTCTGTAGTATTTAAGTCAGTACGTAAATATTTCACATAGGACTTAGCTTAAAATAAGCCACCTGCCTGGTTACTACAATGTTACAACAGTCTGTCTGCTTGCCTTAATTTGCAGGCAACTATAATTCTATTCGTGTGATATACTATTCCGTAAGGCCTCCCAGAAGAAACCTGAGAGATCGATAGTCCTTAAATAAGTAATTAGAAGAGCTGAAATCATTTAGGTCATCAAATAGCAAGTGGGAAAAATAAAAAGTCATAGCTCTGTGAACATGTGCATTTAATAGAAATTCTACATTTATTTGTTGAGTTAAATGATAGAAAGGCTGCACACCAAAGCATAAGAGGCAGAATTGCTGAATAGCATCTATAATAGAAATGCAAGATAGGATAACAACACATACCTGCATTAAAATTATTTGGTGGGTTAATTAAAAAAAAAAAAAGAAACAAGATACATCAACAGCCTTCAACTTCCCACTCCTAAGGCAAGTGAATTTAGATAAAAAATTTAAAGGGAACCTACTAATGTAAGGCACGAAGGAAAGACAACACACAGAACAAGGCATTTCTACATTCATAGATGTGTTACGCTAAATATGAGAAAACGTGTGTAAAATAAACTCCCCCCAAAATACAGGCACATTTCTGTTCAAATGCCTCAGGTTTAATCTATGTTGCAGCATCTACCCTACTCCAGCACAGTACCCTGCCACACCCAGAGCAGGCACCTGTCTCCAGCTTACCCCATTATAAAGACTGCTTGCTGCCTTACTTCAAAATCCTTTCCCATCTCTCCTCGAGGAGGCCTCCAACCTGCAGCTCCTTCAGTCATGGCAGGGAGACGAGTCTTCTAAATTTTCAAAGATTTCATTCATTCGTTTCTAGACTCCTACTGATCCCTACATACTACAGAATGGCTTCACCCTGCAGGTCTGTATAAGCTCCTGCTTCCTCAAAATGGATTACGGGAATAAAGTTTGCTACCTCCCCTACCATATTTGGTTGAAAGACTCTAAATTATAGCTGATTACAGTCTTTTGAAACTACTGACCTAATCTGACCATTTTGGACTTGCACTTGGGCAAGTAAACCCTGGGAGATTCTTTCCTGGTGTGTGGTCATCACAAGGATATCTAATCTGTTCTACCAAACACTTGGGCTGTCCAGGGGACCATCTTTACAGATCAGGCTCAATTTTGGGAAATCTGATATACTTCAAATTTGATAGCGTTACAGTCTACATCCCTCATACAAGACTGCCATCCAAACCTTTCACAGTGTTTCAGCAGCACACATGACTCATTCGCTACTCATGACTTACTGCCATCTCCAGCTACTAAATATCCTACATTTAGGTAACGTAACGGCACATCCAAGTTTATGAAATTTTGAGGTACACACTTAACGCCTGGAATATGACCTCTATCTGTTGCAGATCTGTTTCCCATTTCTCACTTCATATGACAATACGGGTTAGTTAAGCAGCAGCATACCAGGTACATGGAGTAAAGAGTCTCAAATATTGAAAGGTTACTTCTAGTTTATGCAATGCAAGAAATACAGCACATTATCACAACAGAGATAAAACAGATTTCAAAGAGTAGGTCTTCTGCCGTGATTCTGATTAGAGGGATGTGCCAACATCCATTTGTCAGACCTAGGTTTTAGCGTACTGGACCATAACTGTTTGTTCTAGAACTTCAACTACTTCAAGATGAATAGACATCAGAATCAAAAACTGCTCCGACCTCATGTTGCGATACTGGGTTTGGGCACCAATACATTCAGGAAGCACTCACACCAGCTTCAACATGGTCAGTGTTTTATCCCAAAGGCACAGCTTGTGAACATGTTCCAAGTGCCATCAAATTCTGGCTGTAGTCTCACAAAATTTTTAATGAAGTTATAAAACTACATCGCTAGAACCGAAATTCTTATTATAGCACGATTTTTAGACCAGATTTCTTACCACAGTTCAAAGCATTGTATTTCTATCTAACATTTACTATTATTCCTAATAGTTCTTCAGTTTCTGTTGATGAAAATGAATCTTACTAAAGCTTTTAAAAAATGATGATGATGATGATGATGATGATGATGATTGTACCGCCAGCTGTACTCAGACAAACTCTGACTCAAGTTCTAGGCTTCAGTGTCATTGGTAAGACACTCAGCTAGTGCTTCCCTCAAAAAAATACAGATCGTGGTAGACAAAAACAGATACGGGAAGGAGAAAACATGCAGTTAAAAAAACAAAGAAGAAAAAAACCCCACACCACCGAAAACAAAAACTTTTTGTACCAGAAACAGATTGGAAACAGAAAGAAAATTAGCATTTAGGAATAAAAAAGCCTATTCACTATTGATGTTAAATACAACACCCGCAGAGATGGAAGCTGAGTTTATTTTTGATAGCAGCAAAAACATTAAAGATAAGCCAAAAGCATTTAGAAAATATGGATGCAGTACAAAGGCTCATGTGATGAGAGATATTTTGCTTTTACTCCTGACCTGGAAAACCTCTCGTATGACAGAGCCTCTTTTCAGTGGAGTCACAGTCCTGCTTAGTTACTCTGCCTATTAGTGATAAAAAGGCCACCCAAGATGTTCCTAACTTTGCAATGATGGCAGGTTTTTCAGTCCTTCAAAGGAAAAAGCAAAAAAGAAAACCCTGATATATTTATCTAAGGACCAACACCAAACTCCTGTCTTCCCTCATCTGGTCCAATCACGCTCTTCCCCAAAACAATAACCCTTACTACTGTATCTTTGTTTTTCAAGAAAGGACATTAATATTCCCCCAAATACTTATCTACTTGCCACTGATATACATGAAAATATTTATCTCATATTGATGAGATAAACGTGCATAAACCATTCCACACAATGGAAAACCCAGCTGATTTCCAGGTTGGTTCATCACTTCTGCAATCCCAGCAATACGTAAGTGCTAACCACATGAACCACAATCATTGCGAGGGTTAAGTGATCACAGGATCACATCTCAAATGTGTATTACAACGTATTAAGGGTGAAAACTGTGGAGGCTTCTGTGAAGTTCAGTCCTACTTCAGAGGTCTGTTCACACAGTCCAGGCTTCTCTAGGGAGGAGAGTTGCAGATCAACAGTCAATCTTTGGAACTTTTTGCCATCGAATTGCAAAGAGAAACTTGCTGTATAAGACACTGTCCACCCCACATGCTGAGCTACAAGACTGCAGAACCTCCTTTCTGCCACCCTTCCTTGTGCAGACCATACGGGCAGAGATGTGACCAGCTGCAGTCCCTCATTCACATGTGCACAACAGGTAAAAGCACTGTTAATTCGCTTCACATTCACAGGAAAAGAAAAATGTTAAAGGCCAGATGATATTATCAACACCCCATTTCCCAAAGGAGAGATGTTAAGGATCAGGAGACTTCAGATGATCATTCAGGGACCCATCTTTATTAGAAATTTTAATTAAATGCTCATTGAAGGTTGGCAACATTATCTGTTTGCAGGCCTTCCTATTGCATTAGGAATGCTCTGTTGGGTCAGCTCAGTGCTCCTGTGTAGCCTAGTATTGCGTCTCTGAAAGCAGCACCACTTTGGGGAAGCCTGTGAGCCCTTCCCATGGTCTGTTCTCTGTTTTCCCCCAGGGTCCACAGTTGTTGTACTAGTGATGCTAGAGGGTATGAAGTCAGTAACCACCGCTTCGTGCCACTTCCCTCTCTGTATGGACTGACACCACACCATCAACAACAGTTTGTTAGATTCCACTAACCTGCAGAAATACCTTGAGACAGGAGTTAATTTAATTCTTTTTCCTCCACGCTGACAGGAGTGATCATATGCCCTGTCCTGTGTCAGTGATGAGAAATATGGCAGCAGCCCTTTGAAAGAGTTCATTCTCTTTCCGTTTGAGCAATGCAATTTGTATTTTGAAAAAAACACTAAATTAACGACACAGTTTTAATTTCTGAAGAAACACTTCTGGGACACGTCACAACGAAATAATCTCAGCAGAAAACATGTCTGCACAGGCACAGCCACATTTTAAAGAAGGCCGTTTACTGCCATGAGTTTTGTCATGGCCAGTAGTGGTAAAGTTTTAATCATGCATTCAGCAGTTGCCAGATGGGGGTGAGAATACAACTAGTGGACTGAAGACAACACAGCCTACAAAACAATTTAGATGTTAGGACAGCCAAGGCTAGCTATGTTGCACTGTGCCCTAAACAGCGCCTGTGAAAATAAGATTAAAGCATTTTTCTTTATAAATGGCTGATTTGCAGGTTCGCTATAGACGACTTCACTTAGCTCTACCCAAAGTAAGGCAGGGATGCCGTGACAGGGTCATACCAACAGGACTGCAATGCTGAGTGCCGGTACAGTGTACAGCAATTAGCTTGCTAGTGTAAGGAACACTCTGTACCATGACACTCAGCAACGCTAAGACACATCAAACAAAAAAGTGAAATCAGAAAATTAACAAGTAGAGCAGCACGTATTGAGCGACATAATTTTTTTTCTAACCTAGACCTTTGTTGTTTTTAATAATTGATATAAAGTAGCAAATGACTCACTAATTGCACTTCCAAATTGTAACCCAATCTGGAATCAATCACACATGCCATAACTTCTGTTCTTATTTGAAGCTAAATCCACCACAGTGCATGCAGTAGTCTCTCTAATAATTGCATTAGTCATAACCTGAAAGTATTTCCCATTTACATGGTTCCAGTTTTGCTTGCTTTTCAAGCTGATCCTCATCCCTATCGCTACAAAGATCTCTGAAATGTTACCTCACAGAGCCTGCTCTGGGACTTGGAAGAGCACTGTGGTACATTTCACAGTGTGATTCCTCCTCTTTTACTGTCTAATTTTCCTGCAGTACTATTTTATCTCCTTTCCTCCAGTTCAAAGTCAAACAACTACCATTCAGGATTGCACCAGATATTAGCAAGTACTCTGGAAAACTCTTAGTAATGAGTTAGGTACACAAAGAACTGCCAGATTTATGCTTGTCATCTTTTGTTTTGCAGCACAGATTCCAGATTTTTAAGTACCCTCTACGCTGGATAGTCATCTGCTTGATTCTCTCCCTTTTATGCCTGTGATACACTTTTTAAAAAAATGAATACAGATCTTGTAAGCATTTTTCAGAATAAAACTCTTTGCTACGTCATGCCACAGATTAACCATCTAGCAGCTGTGGGCCAGACAAAACTGAAGGCAGAATGGAATGGAATGAAACAACAAAATCCGGGATCGACTATACACAAAACAAGGCTAATTCTGACACCAAGGAACAATGCGGGATGCTCAAGGAACAGCAAGATGGCATTTGAGAACTACCAAACATGAACTCAGTTAAACAACTTTTCCAGGATCCTCACTAGAAAACAGACACGTTAGAGCCCATGTCAAAGTAAAACTCAACAGTACTCACACTCCTAGCCATGCAGTGCGAACCCAGGCTTAAGTCACATCAGTTCCAGCAGAAACAGGGTGGAAGGAGAGTTGCTTCGTTAAGACTTGGATACGCTCTCAGAAGATCAATACCCACACACAGTTACACCTACCACAAGCAAGGCTTATCTACCCTAGCAAAGACTATTCTAGTACTGATATCATCTCATCTTTCTTTTCCCCCCACTGTGAATCTTCAGCCCACATCCTGCAGAGAAACAGATTCAATTAAAATCTGTTGATTTCCATTATTGTACCCCCGGACCACTCCCAGCAATTGACTACTCACACATTTAACCTTCGATTTTAATGCAGATTTGCAGAAATATTTCTATTGACCCTGGGCTTTAATACTTGCACAGCTGCCCTGGAAAGATAGGGGATTTAAAAAAAAAAAATGTTTACCCTTTCTGAATGCAGTGTTAATCTGCTCACCATCTATTTTTATGCTGCTTATATTATAACCCTTTAACTTTCACCTTCTGCTGTCTATGTTGTTGGGGGTTTTTTGTAGAAGCCAGATGACATCACGACTTTCCACTCTGTCTGCATTGACTTCTACTGTTTTATGTCTATGGAATTGCTTCCGGCTTCATTTTTCTCATTAAAATGAGTTGCTTTTTCAAACTTCCAGATATTCTTCAAAACACTTCACATTTGCAAGTCATCTTCTTAGCTTATCACCTTTCTAAATCCAAGCCTCCTGTGTGAAAGCACTCAAATACTGCCAAACTTCAAAGCACGCAAACAGCCACATTAAATGTGTGATTAGTCCCGCTGAAATTAAAGTTAAGCACATGTAATTATTTGGTTTTATAGATTAGAAAGATGTAAAGTCAAACAAGTTCCTTTCCAAATTCTCAAATTTTTTAAGTTCTTGTGAAACTTCAGAGACATAAACATAGCTTTTTCTATGAAGATTTTTAAGACACACGCCTCATAGAGCTACTTTTGTCCAATTCAAAGTCTGTCCTCAGATATCTTTGCACAAATCCCATTAACTTCAGTACATGGCTAAAGGCAGGATTTGAAACCTGTAAAGAACTGGGTCACTGGACAATGGTAAGCCTCAAACAGAGACCTCTGAGTTACAACAAGAAAAAAATACGTCTTCCCTCAGGCACTACATGAACATTCCCATTTGTCTGTAAACAACACCAAACACTTGACATTTGATGGGTTACATTTCATCCTTGCTCACTTAGGATTTTTGCCTTTACTATAGCTAATAGCCATTTAGTCCTTTGTCCTGGTTTGACCAAATGCAGTACTCCATCCCATACACATCATACTCAGTATAAAGCTGAGGGATCACAAGGGTCAATCCCCCTCCTTTTCAGGCCAGGGGCCTGTGGGCACTAATGGGCTTTAACAGCCCTAGGAAGCATGCTTCCACCCACCCTCCATGGCCCAGGAGACTATTTAAGCCCAGAATGGGGCTATCAGGGGGGTTCTGGTAATATGTTGCAGCATGCTGCTCTCCAGCTCTGCCCAGCTCCTTGCTGGAACATTGGAGGAGGACTCTGTTGGATTCTTCTGCCTCCGATCCTGATCTGTGCATTCCTGCATTCAGTTCCTGCCTGTTGCCGAGTACAGTCTGGGACTTTCCTGGGGTGTACCCCACAGCATCCAGGTGAAGTATTGTCAGCAAGGGGGGGAGCTCGATATTGGTTTTGTATGTATTTGTATATATTTCATTATTATTCTTTTTATTACTATTATTATTATTGTAGTTAGATTAAAGCTGTTATAACTCTTCCAACCTGTAAGTCTCTTCCCCCCTTTTGAGGAGGGAGAGGGTTAACAAAGAGTGTCTGTCATCTGCTTAATAGCCAGCCCAGCTTTAAACCCTGACATCCTTAATGTAGTATTTGTAGCTGATGCTAGATCATCCCAGTACACCATTCCGTGGGGCCGCCTCACTGCAGATTTCAGGGCCTAGTTCAGTCCCAGCTTAAAACCAGTAGCCATCAACAACTTTCTGTAAAGGGTCTTTCGGCTTTTCTGGGGTTTTTTGGTCCTCAGGAAAACTACTTTCACATGCTGGACACATATACTAGCTCCAGCCTTGCCTCTAGTTTTTATTTAATACTGGTAATAAAATTTCTTTATCACACTTACAGAATATGGCATAATCAGGTATGAGGTCTACAAGCAGGAATATCAGTCCAGGAATGGAGATATTTTACAAACTAATTCTACATTTATTGCGTCAGTAAACATTAGTGAAATAGTCTTACAAGACTCGCCACCGTGACTGCTCTCTGCATTAACGTCTCAGATCTGTATACTGTTCTCATATGATTGTTTTTATTCTAACATAATCTGGCCAGTCAGGAGATACAAAGAGACAAGACAAGCTGCTACGCAGTATTCAGAAGCCAACTATGAGTTCTCTTTCCACACTCACTTTTCCTAGAAAGTTTAGATTTGCCAGAGTCATTTAGATCATCAACCTCTGTCAAAAAAAAATCCAAGCTGCACGCCAATGATGTATGCTTTGTATTTTCAAAGATAATATCACTCTTTAGATGTGCTTCTGCTCACAACTGTGCACACAGCCTACTGGAATGAGCAAAGCTTAGAATTCTAATCCAGATGATGCTACTTGTTGTGTGTGTGACCTCCAGCAAAGTGTTTCACCTCACTTGGTCCCTTTGTTATTCCCTCAGTTGTCTAGGTGATGCTGGTAACATTCAAGAATACATGACAATGTCTTAAATATGTCTATGGAAAGATCTGCAGGAAAGACACACTATTTCCATCATGGCTGCATTTTTAAAAAAAGTCTTTCTATGCCAGTATTTTGTCCGAAGAAAGAGCATAATTACTGTTAATTACTTCAATTTTCATCAAGGTAACTCTAGTTAACCAGGCTGCTTTTTGCACAATTCAAGTCCTCATCTCTTATTGTGTATACTTAGAGCTATAAATTTAATTTTCTTCCTTTTTATTCCATGAACCCTAAAGACAGATAATAACTTTTTTCCAAACCTCAGATGTTCCTTTCCTTGTTAAATTTATATCCTCATACTGCAGCGCCAAAGCTCTTCCAATCCCTTGTATTCTAAATTAATCCATCAATCCCCTTTCCTCTGTGTTTTTGCCCTTGGCAAATCATTAGCCCAAGGGAGAACTCGAGAGAAAAATTCAAGATTTCACTTGGACCACAACTGAAAATATCTTTCTTCTGCCTCTGCAAAAGCTTCACTATCTGAGATGCCGCCTGTTGCAGGTTTTTGTCTCCTTGCTACACTTCCAGCTTCACTGTACAGCCACCACTTTTTCACAGCTGCCCCTTCTCATTCCACTATCTACTCCACCAGCCTTCCTCTGGGTTGTACTGTACTATGTCTCTACTCACTGTAATCAATTTCAAATGCAAACGTTCTCACATTAAGTCCTTGGACCAGTCCTTGATTTTCCAGCTATTATCTTCTCACTCGTTCTCAAGGCCTATGCTAATATTTTAAGGCCGCGCAGGAGACTCAGCTAAACTCATTCATTGCCTTGAAACCTCTTGATTCTAGACTTGAAAGCAGTAATTGAGATTACTCAGATTTGTTTCTCCTTTCAATCCTTAAACATAATGAGATCAAAGTTTGTTGCAAAAACAGAGCTATGTCTGACCGTTCAGAACTAGGGTGATGCTTTAGCCACAGGCTTGTGAAGTACACACAATTTAAGTTCAATCTGAACAAGCTGGACCTCTCACTACATGTAAAGTTATTAATGCACATGTGTTTTCTACTTCCATTCTAATGCTGCAAATGACTCTTTTCAATTAAAGTTACAGTTTCACTTCAGCACTGCAAATCTCCTGATCCTACTGCCTTTTGCCAAAGTCCCTCCCAGTCCGCTTCAGCACAGCATGCTGCGTACAGATTATTTTGGCATAGAGCTCCCCAGTCAACTGCCTTTCATCTTTACAGCCCACATAAAATTAGTTTTGAAAAGTGTAAAAACTGATATTAAATATGATTGCCATGGACTTAGATGTTGAAAGCTGAGTTTGAAAAGGCACCTAAGCTAGAAAACCTGGCAGAAATTTTGAAGCGCTCGTGTGACTGTATCGGTCATTTGAATGTTGAAGCGAAACCATAAAGGCTCTATGGAATGCATATCCAAACAAAAAAACCAAACAAACCCACCAGACTCAACTGTCCCCCCTTGTACCTAAGGGCCTCGGCATGCTAGCACTTCTCTGAAGAGTCTGGTAACAACAGGACTTGGAGCTCTCTCTTCAACTTCGCTGTAGTGCCCCTCTGCTCTAGAACAGTCAGCTGTCTGGGATGAGGAAGAATTATTGCAGGGCAGCGGAAAGCTAACTTGAACCCATTTCTGTCTGTTTCTAGAAGAGAAAGATGGAGATCGCTGAAGGCCGTATTCCTTGTCAAGCCCGACCCGCCCCAACGCACGACAAAGCTGCCTTCATTTTCACATCCTCAGGCAACCACCGAGGATTCCCCAGGGAGAACTACTCCTCATGGAAACACGACTTCTCAGCTCAATTTAGGAAACTACTGTCTTTCTGCACTGCTTTAGATTTCGCAGTGGGATATAAAATCCACGAAGGCCGCGCACCGCCTGGGGAAGGGCTGCCAGGGCCCTGCCTCGCACCTCACCGCCGCCCCCTTCCCTCAGCCTTGCCCCGTCTCTCCCCGCGGCCAGGCCCAGCCGAGCGGGACCGGGTGACGGTGAAACCACAGGCCCAGTCTCGGCCGAGGTGCCCCGGCAGGGAGGGCCCTCCCCGCACACACCTGCCTGCCGCCGCGCCGCCAGGCCCGGCCGCCCCTCACCCGGGGATGGGGAGGATCCTACCGCGTCGCTTACGCACTCTGCGCCCGACACGCTAGCACCTACGGCATTTGCGCAACGGGAGCCCTCTCAGGTGCAGCGCCCGCGTTGACGACATTACGGAGAATTCGTAAGAAACACTAACCTCTTTGAGGAGCTTTACGTAAGTGACGCTCCTAGGTGCAGGCTCGGCCGCTCCTAACCCACGTAGCCGCAGGAGCTCTCTGACCTGCGGAGAGCCCTCTCCTCGGGCGGCGGGCGGGATTGCGCAGTTTACGCAAGGAGTAGCGGCGCCAGGTAGGAAACCGGACGGGCCGAGCCGCGAAGCTTTACGTCAAATCCGTAAGGCTACGCTGGCCTGCCGCGAGGAGGGAGGAAACGGCTGGTTCCGCGCCGCTACGGAATTGGCGCGGCGGCCCGGCATCCCCGTACGCAGTTGGCGTAAGGCTCTCTCTCAGGTGCAGGGAGGGGGCGGGCTCACGTTGCCCGGCAGCCCCAGCCTATGGGGGCGCTGGGCGCTGTCACGTGCCGGAGCCCCGCTCGCCGCTGCGGAGCCGGAGGAGCCGGACAG
>VZSC01012634.1:156890-219327 GCA_013398225.1 Steatornis caripensis | reverse complement strand
TGGCGGGGGGCGGGGGGGTGTCCCGGATGTGTCTGAATTATTTTGTTCTTTAGCTGTGTGCCACAGCCCGCTAACGTTCTTTAAAAGTTTCATCGTGCTTTGTCCTGAAAGCTTAGAAATTCTAAGTGTGGTTAAAGTAAAGAAAGACTTAAGTGGGCATTGCTGTCAGGAACATAAGCTTTTTCAAATCTCCAGTTCCCAAAAATGTTTGCGCAACTTTAAATTAAAATAGCTGGGCTATTTAACTTAAATTAAAATAGCCGTGCGTTCTTGTGAGCATTTGAAACCTGGCCTTCTAGGGCAAAGACAGAAAATTAAAACAATTTCCTTCAGTCATGCAGAATAACTTGACATCCTTGGAAAGAATGGAGAAGGATGGACTGTTTGCAAAACGTGGGTCGTCTTTTAATTTTAAAGATACGGTAAGCGTTTTTGAGAGATCCAGAGGAAGCTACTGTGGAGGCAGAGAGGGCCTGAGGTTTGCAGGAAGGAAGGAAGGTAGAAAAGTGCTGTCTATACTTGCAGGGGAGACCTTGAAAACAAGACTCTTGCAACAGGAGGGGAGGGAGGCCTGGCAGTGTCTCGGTAGAGGTTGCGTCGCTGTATTCCTTTACCTGCGCAACGAGGTTGCTTGTAGTCTGTGAAAAGCGAAAGTGTTTTCCAAGAATTTGAATAGCCCACCTCTTAGATGGGACATCAACATTTATAGCAGATAGGTTGTAGTTGTTTCCTGCCCGTGTGGAGGGGAAGAAGAAATCCATGTCAGCAGACTGCCGCTGGCTGCAGCTTCTAAATTCCTGGTCGTTTTTAGGAAGCTGGACTTGCTGCTGGAAGTTTTTGGCATGTGTTGTTTTCTTCTCTCTGGAACTTTCCGATAATTTTCCTCTGCTTCGTGTTGGTGTAGAACAAAGGGAGAAGTGGGGAAAAGAGCGGGTGAGGATTGCTAGTAGTAAGGTTTTAATATTTTCAGTGTTCTTTTTCTCAGAATCTTGTCCTTGACAATGCAGGTCTAATGCTGCTGTGGCATTCCCTGTAGGATCTTTAGTCCTTGCTAATTTTCTTATTCCTGTTTTTTTAAACTGTTTATATTTCCGTATGCTGTTCATCCAAACTAATCGCTTTTGTTGAACTATTGTAACAATATTGACGTCTCTCCACAAAGAAGATGCTGATGAAGTGCCAGTTTTCCAAGTGGTTCGCAGGCTAAAGGCAAGGTAGAAATCTAGGACTTAATTTATTGGGGAACTGGAGGAAGTTTCTGTCTGGAAATACTTGTAAGTTGGGGGCTCGGGGAAGCCCCAGGTGATAACGGGTATGGATGTTGCTGAAGAAGTGACCAAATCCAGCCTTGTGGTTTGTCCTAGAAAAAGGAGTTTCAGACACGATTGATTTCATACCAAAGGTTCGGAAGCAAGTGAGAAGAAAGAGTAAGCAAATGGAAAGATGCAGCAGAAGATGGCAAAACGCATGCCATGCCTAAACGTTAGGGAAGTAGTTTAAACTCTGGTGGATGTGCAGATTCTGGCGACCCTTGTTCCTGAGTTGTAAGCAGTTTTCTCCATGGATGCTCATTCAGTAACACGATGCTTAAGGTTGCAGAGCTCCCTTCTTTTGAAGCCTCTCAGTTAATGTTCCTCAAAGGCCTGTGGGTGGACTGTTTGAACTGTGAAATCCTGTTTGGAAATAAAAAAAAAAGTAGTTTAAGAAGCTGCTTCATGTTGTGAAAAACCTCACTGTAGAATCATAAAAGCTGCACTTTTTCCACGTTGCTTTGGAAGCAGCTGAACTTTGTGACTTGGCATGTAAACAGAGCTCTTTGAAGAGCATGTCCACGGCTGGAAAGAGGGGAGAAGGAAATGCCCTGCCTGGTTAACAAGCTTGTAAGTGTGTAAAAAGCCACTGCGAGCACGCTGGTTGAAGTATGTGTTAAAACAAGAGAAGTTTGCTGAGTTTTGTCCTTGGTTGTGGTGATGTACGTATGCCTAGAAATGGCCAACATGTCTAAGTGTCCTTATGAAATGGTAAAAAAGTGGCAGTTTGTGTAATTCTATAGACTGGGCTGGGTGAGGGAGAGTAAGCGGTGCAGTTGAGAGGAAGGTGTCCAGGAGCGTGTTGGTCGTCTGAGGGAGATGAGACGCTAGGTGAGTGAGAATGCAGAGGTTCAACCTGCACCTCACTAGGCTGACGCTCAGCTCTTGGTGAGCTAGGATTTATGGTGAGTCTAGCCATGCCAACAGAGGACTTCAGCATAGCATTTTGATTTCTGTAACTTACCCTGTATTGAGGTTGGGAGAGGGAGGACTTTTCTGTTCTGACAACATACACATGAGGAGCACTTGGCTGATGTAGTGTTCTGGATTTGCTATAAACTGAGTGATGTTGGCAAGTAAAGATTGCCTTATTGCTGTATGTGCTGCAGAGATGAAATTGAAAGGAAAATTCCTGTTCAAAGCAATGTGAAAAACAGTTACACATTTAAATAGCAGAAAAATGTGAGTCTCAAACATTTCTGTAGAAATCATAGTTTGAGTACATTTGTTGTACTTGCGGCGTGATTTGACAAACAGAAACTTTGTAATTCATATTTAAGGAAACAGGAGCCTAGGTTGCCCTACCTGAAAATATTTGCTTACATTTTTTATTAAAAACGGTAACTGATACAAGCTGCAAGACCAGAGACAATATTTTTTCAGTTGTACTTCTGCATTTCTTGGCACGTGTGTAGTTTTTCCTTCTTGTGTGCAAGTCTTTCACTGAGCAATGATGACGGAAAACACAGATAGTGGCACATACGCTGTGTCAACTCACAGAGGGATAGTGTTTCTGTTTAATTTTTTTGAAAACCTTAATTCATGTCCCTTTAAGAAAAAGCACTCATATGGATTCTTACTAATTATACGAGTGAGTTAGTGTAAACTTACTGCACTTTGGATTTTTGGACTTTATTTTGTAGCTGAGTTACCTTATGTTTCTGGTCCTCTCACTCTAAACATCATGGAATGGAAGAGGACTGAGAGAATTCTTGGACGCCACTCTGCGTTGGTCTGTTGCCTTGTATTCATACTTTTCCTTTGCAGTGCATATACTGACCTTTCCGTTAATTTCCTATGCGGTATAGGCAAGTAGGCAAGGTGCTGGTTATAGGAGAAACATAAGGAAAAATTCAGTGTATGTCATTTGTTCTGCTGCTCCTGAAAGGTATGTAAAGCATGGTACAGGGCTGCTCTGTCCCTCCTTCTCTGCTGGCTAAAACCAACAACTCTGAGACGAATCCAATGTGGATTTTCCATGCATCTGGGTGAGGCTGCCGTATCTCTGGGCCTCTCGCGCATTTGCCCATTGGCTTCTCAAGTCGTAAAGGCCATGGATTGTTACAACCCATGGCCTTGTTGTTTTACATCATTGATTTTTCTACAACTGTGCAAAACCTTAGATCTCTCTTGTAGTGGAATATTTTCATAGCATGCTGGTAAATTAAAGGTGTAAATGGACGTTGAAGGGGAATAATCTTACAAAATCCAGTTGCTAACTCATTTTAGTGGATCTCTTGGATTGTGAAAACTTAAGCGATCCTGCCGCATGGATTGATTTAAACTGGTTCTCATGTTGTGGTTTGGCATACTATTTAAGAGCCTCAAGATGCCTCTTGTGATTGATGTAACAAAATGTAAATTATATGCTGTTTTACTAAGCTGTAATTTATCTGTAAGGTTTGTGTACCAATAGTATTAAGCTCTTCTTACAGTAATGTTTGTCTTTCATGTAATATCTACATAGGGGAATGAAATTGCTCTTAATTGTGTGCTTAAAAATAAAATAAAATTGGGGTGTGTCTGATTATCACAGTAAATTAAATTTTGCTGCTGTTTCTTCTTTTTGTGCATTTACTTTAAATTGACTTTCTTGAAAAATTAAGTGTTGGAGTATCTGGTTGGGAAGAGCACTGTTACCAGTGGTAATCGTGAGATGTCACAGAACTTGAAGAAATCTTAGAAAACAGAATCGATTAAGATTTTAGATCTTAAACTTTGATGTAGTTAGCGCTGGAGAAGTGAAACAACACTTGAAGCAGAGCTCGGCATTTGGCTGGGCAGTAGATGAACCCAGTGGTGAGAAACTGATGTTGCCTCTTAGAAATTGCCCCATAGTAGGAGCAGAAAAGGGCAAGTTGATTTTAGAGGCCTGTCCTTCTCTGATTCTTGCAGGGGGACACTTTTGTTAAAACACGTTTTGTGTGTGACTTGTAATGCAGCAAATTTGAGCCTGAGCATAATGTTTTAAGTACTGGGCCCTAACGTGTCTTTCGTATTCTGTGAGGTGCGGTCTGATGTTACACATGGAAGTGTTTCTCCAAGGCTATTGGATCGAGTTGATTATGACCCTAACTGGAATCTTCCCTAATGGTATTTCTCAGCTGGCAGTACCTGCCTTCCTGGAAGAGCGTGAACAGACTGCAGGTGTGTGTGAGCCCAGAAGCACGGGCTCTCTGGAGCTGGTTTGGAAACAAGTGGTGTGTGTTTCTAGAAACAAGCTTTGGGAAAGCAATTGCTATGGAGTGTGAGGAGACTTGAGGCTTGGGAGCAGGGTCTTCTCGGGCACGCAGTGCTGCTGGTTTCCTCCAGGGACATTTTGCCACCGAACGGTTTATCTAAGTGCCAATGATATTGTGAAACTGATACACCTTTTTTATTTTACATTTTAAAGGGAGTGGTCCTTTAAGAGTTGATTGTGATAAGTAATGGTTAATCTTGGAGGAGGCATAAAAAATTACATTATCTGTTGCATTGGGCATTAGGTGGCTTTGTTTTTTGTTGTGGTGTGGCAGCCAAAGTGTTGCTGCCATGAGCCTGCTTAACCCTTTCCCTAAACACGATATCTCTCTTGAGTGTCCTCAGATTAGCTCTTTAAAAAGAGCGTACAAGCAAGGAGAGAAGCCAGCATGCTTAACCCCACTGAATTCAGTTGCCATTATTAAAATAGGTGACGGTCTTAAAATTGCTAGCTGGTATATACCTGAATAAAGAAGGTATTTACCTTTAAATTGTCTTTTTACAGCCTGCTTAGCAAGGCATTGAAAGGTTGTACTAAACATATCACCTGGAGACTGAGTGAAAGTGTACAGTTAAGGTGGTACAAATCAGTCCATTTAAAAAACAGATTACAGCTTGTGTTAGAAAGAAACAAAAAAAAAGGCATTTGGGTTCTCTGCCCTATGGGAGTCAGCCAGGGAGTGAAACTGTGGTACTGTGTTTCTGTTCTGGTAGGTAGCATGATCATAAAGGGCCCAACGGTGTAACGTATGTAGATAAGATGAATGGGATTGGGTTGTGGATGTTTGTGTTCACCATAGAAACAAATAACATCTTATCAGTGCATCTGAAAGTGCTGACTAATGTGTGTTAACATTTAATCGATTTTGAAGTTGAATTTAAGTAACAGCTATTTATGCGGTGTTAATTATCCAGTCCAAGGCATGGCAAGGAACTGGGGAGGAGTGCAGCGTGGCCGGCAGGAGTGGTAGCCGTCCGCACAACCTTCGTGGCTGGTTTTCCAGCTGTGCTGGGAGGAAGCTGCGGGACATTCTGATAGGTGTCTAACTGGTGCTGAATCTGGGTGAAGACATCAGTTTTCCAGTATGAAGACAAGAAGAAGAATTAGTCATTTATTCCTACTTTTTGATACTTCTGTGCCGAAGGGGCAGCTCTTTGTGTATGCAAACTTGCTCTTTTTCTCTGGTTATGGGGTGCTGTTAGTTTGCTCTCTGACCGCATGCGCTTAGTACTTTTCTGCTTTCCTTATCTACTTTGCTTGCTTTAGCTATGTATAATATGACAATTTTTGAATATTTAATGGAAAAGACTCTGGTATAGAATGGGGAGCTGTAAGTGTACAGCATGTGTCTTCAGGGAGTGAGATACTGGAGAATACGTGCAGCCACTGGGAAGCTGAGGTATGATGGGACAAGTAGGGAATATGGAGCTCCAAGTAAGGTAGTTGAAAGGAAAAGTTTGCAAGGAATCCATGAAGGATGATATGGAAGACTATAAAGTGCTTGTAGAGAAAATCGAGGATTGAAAGGTACCCATAAAAATCTGGAAGTGTTTAGCCCTGTAATATCATATGTTGTGATAGTTGTGCACCCCAGAGCCAAGCCTGGACTGACTTTAGAGTACATTAGTAAGACGAATTTCAGGTTGGATTGTACTTTACTATGGAGATGGATTCTGGAAATCTGACTGACTAATTTTTTTCTTCATTTTATACAGAGACATTAAAATGTGCCTAGGTGGGGTCTTCTGTTAGTGTAAATTAGATGAATGTTAATTATGTAACTCCTCACCCTAAAGCAAAGAGAAAGAAAAATTTGTCTGGCCTCATTTCTTGGCTTCTGCAGTTCCTTTCCTGAACAATAAGTGCAGTGAGAACTGGAGGGTTTTTTTTCCTCTGAAGTAAACTAGACTGAACTCCTACCTGAGAAGCTATTGGAGCTAGCGGCTGGGCTCTTAACTAAAGTGAGGAAGCTTGGGCTCATTTGCCTCACAAAGACTTTTGACATTGCTAGACTGAGAAATGAGATCTCAGATGTAATCTCAGATGTCTGCTCAAGTTATTTTGTAAATGCCTATGGTACAGAGACCTGGAACATTTGGATTTTACTCCTTCTCCACTTCTAATCTTTCCCTTTACTCTGGTAGCTGGTTTAGCTCTACAGAAGATGAGAGGAAGACATAAATGCTCAAGAACTGAGTTCTCCCCATCTCTGCTTTGAAGAAAGCCTTTTCCATGTCATAGATTCTTAGTGATTGCCATCTTTTCAGAGAGCTAAGAGTGTTTAGAAAGCAGCTATTCAATGTGCTCATGCTCTTGATTTGATATCTAGATAATTTGACTTAACAAATAGATTAGGGTTTCTTTGGTTACCCAGTTATGCCATCCAAGTGTCTAATCATATAGAGACTTATTTCTTGACAGTGATCAGCTATGCCATTTGGATGACCTTAGAGGTGTGGGTGTATCACTGGGCCCCTGTAGACTTGAAATGTAGTGTTTCTTACGCATGGTTAACTGGGGATGTTACGTTGTGTGCGCCACAGCCAAGCCAGAATAATTGTGAGCATTCCTTCTAAAACTGACAACTGGTAGAAAGCCCAGTGAGTAAACTCTTCAATACCAGGCACAGAACATCACTGTGATCCAGTGAAAAAGGTCTGGTGATTGAACTGAAAAGTATCGATCAGGGGAGCGTTTGGCCCCTTTTCAGGTTCTGCCACTGATTTACAGCACAATTTTGTTCCTTCATGTCTGAAGTTTCCCTATAAAGACCTGAAATGTTTCCCTCTCTTACAAAAACTGTTATTTTAAAACCAGTGATAAATGCACACTGGTAGGTATGGTGACAAGTGTTCTAGAAAAGCCAGGAAGGCAAGTGCTGGGAAGGTGAGGAGGAGACGAGGCTGGTAACGTCTTTGCTTCTGGTGGGTGAGGGTGAAATTGGTGACTGCCAAAAATATGAGCTCAGAGAAGTAGCTTGTTCTGCACTGTGCCCACATCTGTACACACCTCCTCATCTCTACAGATGGCCAGGAGGCTGAAGAGAGAACACAGTCGTCTAAATTTGTGTAAGAGAAAAGAATCATGACTCCCACCTTGGAGGCGAACAAGAACCTCCTGTAACTGGGGTATTTTCGACAATTTAAAAATTTGGTTGAACTTTCAGTCTCAGCAAATTATGTGAAACCTGACACTGTTTGTAGTTGCTAAATAAATATTTTTTTATATTACCTTGTACAAAAAGATTGTTGGCTGGAACTGTGCTCTTTATTCCTTCAGAACTAGCCTGCTAAGGAATAAATTTGACCTAGACCAATGACCTAGAAGTCTCCTTTGCATGCTTGTGCTTCAACAACTTCCTCTTTAGATTTCACATTACTTCACATTTTGGAAAAAACAGCTGTCACCGTCTAAGTGGTGATGGTACTATTTGAATCGATCATGATAAAAGGCACAAAAATAAAACCAAAATATTTTCATCTTTGTGTTTCTTTTCTACTAACATTAGTGTGGGAATAAGGTTGTCTTTTGCAGGTTATTTCGATACAGTCTGGTTTATCCTTTGGGGGAATTCAGTGTTTTTCCTTTTGTTAGCCCATGAGATAAAGGATATTGTTTAAAGCAGGTAGCTGGGAGTCAGCATTATATAAATGGTGAACTCTTGACCAAAAATCTGGTTTTTTGTGGATGTGGCCTCATGAAATAAACCAATAATAACAGTAGTTTACAAAGTGTGTCCTTGACAGTTCTCTGATTAACCCCTGTTCTTTGCAGACAGGGGTTGAGTACTGAGAGTTCCTGAATTGTGACTGTATACATTGCTCCCCTCTACCCTCAACACTACAGAACCTGAAACTGGAGACTTCCTGACCCTTTTAAAAACAAACGAGCAACATTGTTTAACTTCTTGCTATGGGTCAGGAGCCTGAGCTTCCTGCCAAGTTTCAGTGTGAAACAAAGTAAGGCTGCAGAGTTAAGAAAAAGGCTTGCAAAGAGCCTTTACATGGAGCTGCTTATAAAGCTACAGCTGTTGAGCCACTGTGGCTTGTTAAAGCAGATTGTTAAAAGGCAAAGGAGATACGGCCTGCCCTAAACATTCTTCACTAAATCAGAGTTCTTAGTTGAAAAGGTGCAATATTTTGTTCTTCTTACTACGGATTCCATATTAGTATTAGAGTAACTGCATGTTACAAAGGGATCTGCTTTTCTGTGTAGTTGGGTAGTAACATACCTCTGTTTTGGTTCCCGTTGAGATGCTTCCAAGTGTGCTTTTAGTAATGCAACATAAGCATAGTGTCATTGTCCAGCATTCCACCCTCGGTGAGAAGTTGCAGCAGCACTGTGCAAAGATGCAGTTGGTCTCTCCTTGCAGAATGATGTCAGTCATCCTTCCAGCACCACACCTACAAAACTTTGTGGCAGCTGTGAAGCTGTCAAGTTCCATGAAGCTTTGGCTGTCAAGCTCCATGAAGTTTTGGAGGGAGCAAGAGTACTGAAAGAATATTAAGAGTAAAGAGGATTAAGAAGAGTTTGTGGAGAAACAGGCAAATACAGAGTTCAACTGAGCTGATTGGTATCAATGAATTGCCCAGTGAGGTAAGAGAGTTCAGGTGAAACTGTCAGATGTTCCTTCAGTATTTGCAGTATCCATTTACTGATGCTTCGGCAGTTTCTGCGGGGTTTGAATATTATTGTACTGGTGCTTCTGCAGTTGCTGTAGAAACTGTTGGCTCAGGCTGGCTCCCTGCATTTCTCCTTCAGAGGAAGAACTGCTCAAGGAGAGCTTGTCTGGGCATGGGACTCAGTGGTACATTTATTGTTTTCTTTCACACTGCGATCTGTAATCTTTATTTTAATATAAATCCCTTGGCTAGCTTCTTTTCTTTTGCTTGTGTATGTTTGATCTGTATGTGGTACTTGTAGTAAAGGAGTTCTCTTGTACCAGAAGAACAAAGACTTGCTTTCTCTTTGCACTGGGCACTACTGATTTGCAGTCGTCGACTGGTTTTACTGCCAGTTTTAGCAGGTGCACCTTGTCTCAATGAGTTCTCTTTACCCTCATCACACAGTACAGTAGCAAGTCTCATGTGCAGTACATAGACGATTGAATTTTGGCTGAGAGATGAGGAGTGCAGGGATTTGCTGTACTCTTTCCTTTTCCTTCCTCCATTTCCATTATTTGTGCTCCACCGTGTTGCAGTTGGGCTAGTCTCTCTGTAGCAGTTGAGTGTTGCAGCGCAAGAGCGGCTCACAGATATTCCAGCGCAGAAGCGATTGAACAGGGTGGTACGGGGGGGGAAGGAGAAGAGCCAGTAGCTTTTAGACGTTTCACTGCTGGACAGGAGACAAAATTGCTTGCCTGGAGATCCAAATATCCAGAATGCATGAAGCCCAAGGGAAGCAGTACACACTTGTTACCTGTGTGCACTTGCTTTTCTTTTGTTTCTTTCTTAGGAGCCTAAGAGAAGATGGGGTTAGAAGAAGGAAAAAGCAGCATCAATAGGGATGAAAAGTGACATTTTGGCAGAGTTGGGCTTGTTGTAGGGATCATCGTATTGAAGTACACACTCTGTACTTGTCAACAGGATCAGAGTTGCCATCCTGAGTGAACTCACAGAAATGATAATCTGCTATTAGATGGCTGGAGCTTAGGGTGGAGAAGATTGAAGCGATACTATTTGAGGTGTGTGATTTGGGGATGGGCAGGGGAAGTGACGACGTGCACTCCTGGTTGTCCAGGAGTTGCTAAGTTCTTTTCTGGTTCGTAAGAGAGATGCTGTCAGACCCTCCTCTCTTTTCGCTTGTTTTCGGACGTTTTAGATGGCTACCTTAGTGTGAAGGCTGGGGTTTTTTATTGGTTGAATTGTTTGTGTTTTAAGAGAGAAGAATGAACTCCCTTATCCTCCATAGCCTGCTTCTATGCCACGTAGAGCTTTAGAAACGCCAAGTGGCAAAGACAACTGCCTTTGGCTTTTTTCTTCAAAACCAAATCCTGTGCTAGAATTTGGTGTCCAGAGTGAGCTGCCCCAATGCTGAGGAGCAGGCTGCTTTATAGAGTGAGGCTGCAAAGCTTCCCTTGTCATGCAGACTGGCTCAGGTCCCTTGCTAGTGTCCCAAAATGTTCTTATTTTTCTGACTCCTGTTCTTCCTGAGAACAGACTATGTGTCCCCTGCTGCCGAACAGAGGGACTCTGTTGTCCTCTTTTGAAAAAGACACAAGCTTCCCGAGCCCACATCAGTTTGACTTTCAAAAGAGCCAAGTGCTCAAAAAATTTGATGCCTGAAAATAGGACACATTCTGAATTAGATTCCTGGGTTTAATCACACTGTATTCAGATATTGAATTGCTAATTCGAATCTCATGAATCTACAGGTAATTGTTGTCAAGCATTTACTGTGACAGTTTGCCAAGCTGGCCTGCGAAGGATGGCTGTGGTCCTGCGAGGGAGAGATTGAATAGCAAAAGCAGCCATCAGTGCAGTGTCTGGTCAAATTAGACTGAAGAAGCCTTAGTAAAGGGTGGAAAGCCAGAAAGGGAGGGAGAGAGCATGCTCCATGCTTGGTGGCTGTAGTAGATGAAAAACTAGCTGTTTTTCCAAGTCCTACCACTGATTTCTGTGGCACTGAGCAAGCCACTTAAGTTACTGGGCAATGGGGTCTCTTCTAAATGCAAACAGTGTAACATTTACAGCTATTACAGCAATTGGAGAAGTAATGTTTATGAAGTGTTGTGAAATTCTTGTGTGTGTAGCTGAGGTCTGATACTGTTCTGCCAATAAAAGCACGTTGGAGCTTGATACTGCAGTCAAATGGAAGAGACCGCGTAATGTTTTTCAGTCTGCTGTTAAGTCCAGCCTGAAGATCGCTGTCTCCCACAGGTTAGCGGTGGGGCGTTGGGTAGTACTGTCTGTTTACCGGTAGATGGAGAAGTAGTTTCCCAGACTTCTTCGGTTTGTAACCCCTGAGCTGTTTCATTCCATTTATTGCTCGTGGTGTTGCAAAGAATCTTAACCTCTTGATTGGCGGCAGAGACGGTGCTAGTGAACTTGCAGGGATTCCCAGACACTTCCACAAAACAGCTTGGTGACACCTGCATGCTTCGGTGAGTATCTAGTTGCAGCATTTAGGAATGAGATCAGAGAGTCTAGAAATGTGATACATTCTCCCCATGGTAAATGGAAAAAAATTACCACAACCACTTTGAATTAATACAGTTATGTAAGTAGTGTTATTCAGGAAACTATGCGTGTTGTCCAATGGAGATAACTTTGATTCCTCTATTAGCTTTTAATTTTCATGGCAATATTCCAAGAGGAAAAAACACTGCTTAAGTTTTGTTCTTAGCACAGAGATAAATGGAATGTCTCTGTCACTTGTCTGAAACCATGTGTTGAAAGGCATGATTTTTCTCCTAACAGTTTTGCAGAGTAATAGGACAGAATATGATTTGGATTACAGAAGACACATGCTGGGTCAGTTTAAAGTCTGCCAAGTTCTAATTTGCAATTTCTAGAAAATTTAGAACAGAAACATCTGAGTGCCTGCAGAAATCATCATTCTAAATTGAACTTGTGGATTTTCTCTTGGTAAAGCATGAAACTGTCTGGTAGTATTTGTCCACTAAATTTCATGGACAACCTTTTCTTGTGTTGAGAGTTCTGCGCTGGTGGTTCTGGCACCCTTTTCCTGGTCCTGCAGTGTGTGAGTTCTACATGCTTTAGAGCGAAATGCTAAGTGAAAAAGTGTTAGCTACGTTTAATTACTTCCTTTTTGTTTCTCTCAAAACAAGCAAAAAGCTTTTGGAATAATGTTCTTTCACCTTGTTATTGTTTCTTTAATGTATTTCTGCAGTTAACTAATGATGAACTAACTTCTTAAAATGGTTCTCACTGGCCTCTGAATGCTCTGTTGCAGTAAGCGTAGGAGTTTCCAGATATCGCTGAGAAGACCCGATAGAGACTTTTGTTTCTACAGTAGAGGAGCCGTGCAAAGTGAGTTGAAGAACTCGTAAAACAGCAGAAGCAAGTGCTCTTTCGGTGTATAGAGCAACACATTTATGTACTTTTTTCTTTAAAGAATTTTTCTCATTAACACAAAAAATTCTGGTTTTAGAGTTGAATTTTGTTTGAACTGTGAAATAAACTAGATTAATGGCATGATAATCTGATAGTCTTTTACCACTAAAAGTATAGTTTTAAACTGTGAAAACCAAGGAGTTTTTTTGTGCTGACAAGAGCANAGAATTTTTCTCATTAACACAAAAAATTCTGGTTTTAGAGTTGAATTTTGTTTGAACTGTGAAATAAACTAGATTAATGGCATGATAATCTGATAGTCTTTTACCACTAAAAGTATAGTTTTAAACTGTGAAAACCAAGGAGGTTTTTTGTGCTGACAAGAGCAGAGTTCAATGTTCATGTCCCTCTGGTTCTTGTTCTCCTTGCTATGGTATCCTGTAATGATAATGGTGTTGTGACCATGACACAGATTTACATAGGTGGCTAAGCAGGCAGTAAAACCGATAGAACTGTAATCTAGCTTCCTCATAACTTCTCGCTGAGGGATGAAAGGTTTTATGTCCGATTGCCCAGCTTAGGAGAAGACCATCAACTTATGTAGTAGCTGTTTTTTAATTCTGATTTGAAGCCCGTCCTCTGTGTCTTGAACTGTTTACTCTCCTACCCTGACAGGTCATGGCTTTCCAAGTGCACCTTCTTTTGAAAAATAAAATAAAATAAAGGCCATCAGCGTTGCTTTTAGGAACAGCAGGTTTCCTGTTATCAGGGGACCCAAAGCGGCTAGACACAAAATGCAGTTAATGGCCCAAAATAAACTAACTTTAGATTGTTTTTTCTCTAGTCTTTCCCCTGACAGTAATTTCAAGTGTTACTTTTAGCAACTATAGAGTATGAAGAGAGCTTTGGGGAGAAAGTGAGATTTTTGTTGTTGTAAATCAATCTCCCTGCAAAGCTGACAACTCTTTGAATGGCTGCTATTGATTGCACAGCCTGTGCGCTTCCCTCGGAGAAAAACTGGTACGCACTCTCTTTTGCACTGGAGTTGCAACAGCTTGCTCTCACGCACTTCTGTTTCCTAACCTGGATGTCATGTTGTTAACCTCCAGAAACTCACTGAAAAGCAGGTTACTGTGGCTTGTGGCAAGCACGTTGCCTCCAAGACGCTGATGTTGATCGTAGCCTTATATTTTGCTCTTCAGAGGTGTGGTGTTCAATGTTGACAGGGAGAACAAGGTATGATGTGGATTACTTGATCTAAAGAGAGCGGTGGTGAATGGCAAAGACTGAGGAAGCCTTCTGTTAGCAAAGGAAGAACTAGAAGTGTCTTTCGTACTGTTGTGAGTAAAGTGGCATGCAAGAGATGACATTGTTATCTATGAAGAGAGATTGAACTAATTCATAGCCCCCTATACAAAACTTAAAGAAAAGAGACCAAAGCAGCAAAGTTGTGTCCATGTTTTTAAAAAATGACATCCAGGTGGGACTGGCAGATTTATACCAACAGCTTCTTTTTTATACCCCGGACTTTATTTGAAATTCAGATGTTAAAAAAAGGATTGATTGTTACTTCTCAAGTTCAACGTCAATTATTTACATGTTTGTGTTCTCCAAAGACATCAGAGAATACAGTGCTACGGACACCTAAAAATGACTTTGCTAACTTTTTAATTTCAACATCATATTAAAAATAAGCAAACAAAAAAGGCTGTGGAATTCATTACTCGTCTCGGGAAGGGAATTCCTAAGGATAAGACTGACAGATATAACTTACACTGAGAAATTAATTTTGCAACCTAGCTTGTGGTCTTCAAATGGAGCATTGCCACCACTGATGGTCCCTGCTAAAGTTGTCTTTTTTCCTTTTACACAGCTGTGCTGTGCTAACTGGAGAGAAGAATAATCGATGAGTCTTGCAACTGAAGTTGGCAGATCTGACAGCACATGCACGCAGCGTAGATCTGCTGAGGCAGGAAGGTGCTGGATTAAGCCAATTTAAAATATTTTTAGACTCTTATGGTTTTCCTGGGAAATAAAATTTTTTTTTATATTAGTTTGGTAAATCTTTAAATATGTTTGCGTCTCTTTTTCTTCCCCTTAGCGAAGCTAGGACTTCTTACTACAAAATCTTCTTCAAGACACAAATAGTGGACTTAGAACTGTCAGTCTGACATCAGTGACTTTTCTCTGCCATCTAACGCATTGGTGAGGCGCCGTTTTTGACTTTTGTTATGGATATCGTTGCTAGCTTTCATGCCTAAATAAACTAATTCAAATCCTTTGGTAGGCTTATCGTGCATTTGAAGTAAATAATTGCGTTCTGAGGCTGAAAATCGATGGCAGCAGAGTACTCTTCCCTAGAGACATCTCCACTGCTTCTGTTGTAGGGGTTCTTCACTTTATTCTGAATCAAATTTGGTAGCTTCTGCCTTGCAGATAGTATTTCTTCCATTCTTCTCGCTCTGAATGCTTTCATTACTAACACTGATTCATTGGCTTTGAGTACTGTTTTTTGGAACGTGTGCTTTTCAGAAACAATTCTACTAAAAATGCCCCTTTCCTCTCTTTTTTGTGTGAATGACTTATAAAATCAATTTCAGGTCAGTCATGTGGAAGAAATTAATGAATTAAACTGCAGGTTCCTTTTTGTTGTTGCTGAGGGTGCTGTGCCTGCTGCAGGTGGGATCGCAGACCCGAGTGGTGCAGCAGCCAACAACCGGGATTCTGCTCCTCTGGGCTTGTGAGACTGTGCGGCTCATATCCGCAACATTATGAAGGAAGAGTGTTTAAAAAGAGACTGCTTTTGTTTCCGAAAGAGCCTAAGATCATAGTTACAGATTTTGTTTCAGATGCTTCTGTGGCGTTACGTGTTGTGACATCGAGCTTCAGACTTCCCTGGAAATAATAATCCGAGTCATGGGAGCATAAGAGAGAAACAAACTGAAAATAACAGGGTTGGATGGGTGAAGGATGGCAAGAAAAAAAAACCCTAAAGAAGCTTTTAGTAACCTAGAACCTTTGACAAGATGGTCTTTGACAAAATAGCCAATTATATAGGAGGTAAAAAATTTACCCCAACTTGTTCAGTAGTCATAGTGGAACTAAAACACGGTAAAAGTCTGATGGAGGATACGTATTGCTTGGGAGCACAAGAGCTCTTTGCACAATACTTGCAGAGTCTAGTGGTCTTCTCTTCAAAATCCTTTTAAATCTTCTCTCTTTAATTTAAAAAAAAAATCACTGAGGCAGCAAGACCGACAAACTAGAAAATGCATTTAAGTGGAGAGTCATGAATGTTTAAACTGGCTGAAAGGCAGATGTGCACAGTGGCCAGTGTGGATTCGCAGTATTGAAAATGCCAGCTTCAATGCATATTGACATCGGGGAAGAAATTCTAGAGGAGAAGCTGTGGCTTGAATTTCACCATTAATGGCTGCTGGAATTTTAGTCAGAAGGATAGCACTTATTCTTAAAAACTTCTTAGTACTTTGAAATTGAAACCTTATGTAAACCTTAGAAAAATGGGAGCGTCAAATATGGTATTCACATTGTATTACTTGTAAGAAAGAATTACTAAATTTGTTTTATTTACAAGGCAGAGATTTGGGATCCATGCTGCTTTTCTCTTTCATCTCACTAATTACCAAGATGTGTATTAGCTTGAGACACAGAACAGGGAACAGCTCGTAGAGCAAACATGTTTTGCTGTTGCCTCGTGGGATTGATGAAAAGTGCAAACCACCAATACAAGCAGATCTAGTTTTACTGTAGGACAGTTTGTTCTCCAGTCTCTCTCTCTCTTTTTTTTTAAATTATTTTATTTATTACAAACATAGGGAGGGAATGCCGTGATTTCCAGCCTTTTCCATGTGTATGCCTTTGGCATCATAGTTCCCTAGAAGACTCATTCTTCCCGGTGGAAGAGTGACATCTTGGTGGCCCTTTCCCAGTCCTGGCTGTGTGTGTCAAATGTAGTTAGTTGGTAGGCTGCAGCTTAGGTCAACCTGCAGTCTATGGGATGTGAATCATAGCAGGAAAGAAACTGGGGCACTGCAGCTATTTCGGTTCAGCTGAAGGGTGCTAGAGGAGGAATGTCCCTGTTCTTAATATCTTAAACATTGTGGCTGCCTCCCGCTATGGTTCTGGAGCAAAGAAAGCCTCACAGGTAAGGAAGTGGACGCAAACGATAGGGACGTGGAAAGCAGGTAGGAGTCTGAAGGTTTATAAAGCTTTAGTGCTGGGATGCGAGCGCGGGACAAGGCTTGGGTGGTGAGAAGCCCAGCACGGTGCTAAACTGCACGATGTGGTTGAGGAGGTAGAACTGTGATTTTCTTTTGGCGAATGTGATGTAATTTCAGGCATAGATTCAGAATTTTGCTTAAACCAGCTTTGTCTCTGGAAAAATGACATTGCAGGTGGTGAGTGTCATTTCAGTGTAATGTAATCCTTTTTATTAATTTAGTTAATTCTTCAACTGTAAACGGATGTGGTCTGTGTTAAGAATTTCAAATGATTTTGAGTGTGGATGTCAGATTATGACTGCTTCACAAAAGGGTGTGTACTGCAAAGTAGCATCAGGTTTCCATTGTCCAGTTTAGCCAGAAGAGCAGGAATGCCTACGTTAGGAGCTTGGAAGTCTGAAATCAGTTTAACATTTCACAGACGTTGAGAATACAGTGGTGCTTGCTGTCTTGTCTCAAATGAATACTTTGCTATTAGTTATTTATGTACTATCTGATCTGTGATTATTTTTTTAAGATACTTGCCAAGAAGTTCTCCCTTTAAGATGTTTTGTTTTCTGTAGTGCTCAGTTTTACTGGCAATTCTGTTTTGGATGTTTCTGACCGGTTGAGCAGGAAATACATTAAATTACATTAATGTTCCTGTGTCGATTTGTTATTTAAGGGTCAACAGCCAGTTTTTAATTCTTTTTTGCACTTGGTCTGTCTCTTCTCAGTCTTGCATCTTAATGCCCATACCGAGAGATGAAGGCATTCTCAAAATTACTTCATTAGAGACCCTCTGTAGCCCGAGCTGTGACTGTGTGCTGGGTATTGTGCAGGTGCTGGGGAACGTGAGGCCATATAAAAGTCTGGAGAGAGATATATGTCATAAATACCGTGAGGACTAGAACTGGTGTGCTGCTCTGAAGACCACTCAATGAGTTTGGTGGTATATCTTCATGCCCTCAGTAGTGAAGAGTACCTTAAATCCTTAAGGAGAAGGATTTATATTCCTTCCAAAACCCATTTTTTTGTTATGCGTCATGACTTGGTATCTGCAGTTATTTCTGCTAATGTGTATTTCTTTCTGAGATTGGATAGTGTGGATCTATATAGAATGCAGCATTTTCTTCTTCAAATAATTCTATATATGCTCACGCTGTGCCCCTGCATTCCTTTTTTAACCTTACTGTTAGGCTAGTGATGATTTCCCCTTAGACCGTCTTCTCTTCACCCTCTTTCCAGGAGCTAAAAATACGAGCTATTCTGAGCACATCCCTGTTTCCTTTTACCTTGATACATTAATCTAGATTAACTGATTGCTTGTCTTTAATTCTTCAACTCCTTTAATTCCTTTACCAGTGTGACTTATTTTGGCTGGCTTTTCTCTTTCCTTGCTCTGCAATCTGGAGGGGAATCCACGCGTTCACTCATTTTCAGTGGCATGTGCCTTGCTGCATCTTTGAACCGAGGGTCGCCACGTTCCCTGTCCACGCCTGCCCTCCTTGGCGTGGCTGCATTCTCTCTGGGAGCTCTTTTGGTGTCTGCCTCTGCGATGAGAAGTGGGCCGCTGCTTCCCTTGCACTGTGAGCGTTATCGGAGCTCTGGACCCTGGAAGACTTTGAGTGCCCCGTTCTGGTGATGTCAGGTGCTGCGATTCCAAATCTGTTTATCAAATATGTCCCTACCTGTCTGATGCTTGTTACAGCTGGGCGTTGGGGCTGCCTCACAGAGGCTGCTCCGAAGGGATTTCTGAGCACAGGAGCCTCTTCTCAAAATGTTGTGGGAACCGAACAAACAGGAGTAGTACTAGACTCGAGTATGTCTTGTATGAAGTGTAAGAATTTGCCAGAGGAAGCACCTTTCCAGCTTTTAAGTGTAGTGTTGCTTTGTAATTATTCATTTGGCTGGAAAATTCCAGGCGTCTAAAGGCTAACCCAGATGCAACTTTGCCAGGAAATGCATTACTTGGAAAATAATAAAACTCCTGCGAACATACAGTCTCCGTGTGAAATTGAACGGCGAGCTTATTGTTGGAAGCAGTCTGAGTCTCGTTAAATGTATCCCNCAGATGCAACTTTGCCAGGAAATGCATTACTTGGAAAATAATAAAACTCCTGCGAACATACAGTCTCCGTGTGAAATTGAACGGCGAGCTTATTGTTGGAAGCAGTCTGAGTCTCGTTAAATGCATCCCAGTGTTACAATTGCACTTCCTTACAGAAGGCTTATATGGTTGAGAGTGGCAAGGATTTTTCTTCATATGGTGGTGAAGAATGAAGAAACCAGTTCTGTACAGCATACAGGGATCTGGATTTAAAACAGTAAATGTCTGCACAAGTAGAAGGTCAGTCGTGCTTTGCGGATTTCGCTGCCCGGTGCTCCTCACTGAATCCTCCTGAATTGTATTTCTTATCTGTTCCCCTCGGTTTGTTGATACTTTTAACATGAGGGAAAACTATTTTGATATTTCTCTGTCAGTTATTTTGACATTAATCAACACCGCAGATCTTGTTTTGTTTGGTGTCTGGGTACATCATAAAAAGAGTTGCTGAAAGAGTTCAATTATAATATCAGCATCTCTGCCAAATGTATTGAGCTGTTCTGAAAAGCGGCTTGTCTTTTCTGACCCAGATACACAGTTTCCAACTGTGGGAGATGCTGCCAGAAAGTCTCTTGGCAGAAGGCCAGCAATAAAATTATACTGCAGAAAAACACAACGTATTTTCAGCAGCGCTTTGCGCGGTGTGACGAAAAATTACCTGTCTCCTGAATGCAAAGCAGAAGTTAGAATAAACTTGCAATTGAAAGTTGCAAGGCCCTTATTCTGACTTTTAAAGGTAACAAAAAGGGATATAAATTCCAGTCATTTTCTGTTGCTGTGTCTGATGCACCCCGGCCTGTGTTAGATACTCACTGGTTTGTTATTAGCAACCTTAGCTGTCCTTGCTGCTTTGTTAACATAAACTTTGAGTGATCTTCGGGTGGTGTACGCTGTGAACTGTGCTTCTCGTGGGCAGATACTGGTGTAAGGGTAGATAGGAGGGTGGAGGGTGTTTTTGATGCTTCAGCTGAGTATTGCTGGCGTGTGCCTTCTTGATGTAGCACTTAAAACCAATGTTCCTGGTGTTCTGCTTGGCGTGGCCAAGTGCCTAAACAGCAGCTCATGGAAGTGAGGGTCTGGAGAACTGGATCCTCTTCTCTATTGACCAGGAGCACTTCTGTGCCGGGGGCTATCTGGATGCCACACGTAGTTCGTGTCTCCTTTCTAGAAGCTTATAGCTCCCCGATCCTGATGTTACTTTTTCAGTCCCCGTGGAGCACGAGTACCTGTTTCTCCTGCTTTTTCACTTTTCTGCTCACAAGCACTCAAACGTAGCTAAAGCATAATCATTACTTCTGACTGTTTAAATGTCTCTCTCCTGGGAACACAACTGCCAGATGCAGGCATATATCCTACTACAAAGGCCTCATCTGAAATTCTTTTCCTTGTTTGTCTTGTGCCAAAGCATAAACTTCCTCTGAGAAGGATGGGATGTTTAATGGAAACATTGTTAGACTGTCATGGTGTTTTAATAACATTTCTAAGGTGTCAAATCCACAGTGACTTTAAACCACATTGCAGGCTCGACTCGGTTCCTCTGTGACCTGGTTTGGAGACAGCAAGTCTTTACTCTTGTTTTACGCTTTAGGGGCACATGATGCAGAGGTAAAGTGACTTTCTCAAGGTCACTAAGGTTTCAGTACTGCTAGTAGCTTTTCCTAGACATTTTCTCACAAGTACGGGTGGCAGCCCCTGGTCAGGCAAACGTGCGTTTTAATATTGTGGTTTTTAGTCTGGGCATCAGCTGTTGCTTCCCTGAGGAAGCAGGGACAAATATGCTGCCATAGCCTGGTAGTAAAATGAGGCTGTTGGATTTATGGAATTGCTGCTCACTTCACATAATGCTTTCTGATGTGTTTGGTGCTGAGCTGTGTTCTGCTGCCTTAGTCCATATGGTTGGAGCAGATTTGATTTTAGTTTTTCTTAATTTAATTCTGCATGCTGTCAAACGTACTTTGTTCTGTATATTGTGTCTGCACTTTTATAGTAAACTCCCTGCTCTTTAGTGCTTTTGTTGAAAAATTTCTCTCAAAGCTTGAACTATATTAGGTTTTCCCTCTTGTGCGCATTTTTGTGCAATATTCTTAGGATGTTAATGACTTGCAAGACATTGTATATCAGCTTCNTATATTGTGTCTGCACTTTTATAGTAAACTCCCTGCTCTTTAGTGCTTTTGTTGAAAATTTTCTCTCAAAGCTTGAACTATATTAGGTTTTCCCTCCTGTGCGCATTTCTGTGCAATATTCTTAGGTTTTAATGACTTGAAAGACATTGTATATCAGCTTTAACTCAACTTCCAGGATTATTTTTTTCCCACCTTTGAGTTTTATAATAAAGATCCCTTCATAATTCAGCTCTGTATGCCGTGACCTCAGCCATTCACTGCTGAGAAAAAGGGCAGATAGAATCGAACTCGTAAATACCTTAATCGAACCTTTTACTCATCACTGAAACTTGAACTTTTCTTGAAAACGAGATGGTTACTACCCACTTAAGGCAGAGTATTAAGAGGTGTTGGTTGTTTTGCTTCATCTGTCCAGTAGAAGAGTAACCCTCATCATAGCTGTGAAACATTTATTTTCGGTCTGTTTCGGATTTTCAAAGAGCACTGGAAAGCACTCAGCGCATCCAGAATTGCACCCTGAGGTATGTCTGCTTCCAGAGCGTGTGAGGTGGTTTGCAGACTCGCCCTCTACACAACAGTCTGCTCAGCAATTTACTGAAGCGCCAGAAGTCGCTCAGCCAGCTTTGTCCATCTGCTTTCAAGACACTGTACAAGCTGATAAGCAACAGCTTGCAGTATCTTCGGAGGGAGGCCGGGCTGGAGTGTTGCTTGGAGTCTAGAGACGTTGTACTGGGCATATGCTGAAGTCAGCAACACATTCCAGTGCCCTTCTCTCTGCCTGGAATTGCCAAGTTACAGTTACCAGAGAAGACAGCAAACGGAAAATGTGAAATGTAGGAGTCACAGGGAAGAAGAGTATGTGAAGATAGCTGGAATGCAGTTTGAAGAGAGAACTAATTTGAAATAGATAGATGATCTGGAAACGTGTCTCATAAATGTCTCTCTAGCTTGCCATCTGCCGACTCAAAAAGCATATTATTATTATAGAAAAGCAAAACAAAAAGACCTTGTAAAGAATCTGGTTGCTTCTGGAGATGGTGAAAGGCTGTTAAGTGTTGGAAGAGCTTACGACTGGCTCGTAGAATAAATAGAACCAAAGCGGTAATCTTTGCCTATTTTCCTCCCATCTTGCTCCTGCTTGTCTTTCAGGATCTCTTAGGAAAAGAATCTGGTCCTGTGAAAGAACATCGCCTTCCTTGATCGCTTCTGGGAAGCAATTTGTTAGAGTTTGGTAGGGTATACAGCCTTTGTGGTAAGAAGCGAGATCCTTCAGGGTTTTCATTAACTTGCTTTTCCCAAGTATTTTTAGTATGTCTGCATTTAACTCTCTTGGGGTTTCTTCCTTGGCAATCTTTAGCTGCTGGAGCAGACAGGCCCCTGCACTGTGTTCTTGTCTGGCAGCTTTTTGTTTTACCCAGTTCTACATCCTAAAGCCAGTGGTGTGAGATACAAACAAACAACTATGAGGCATTTGCTGCCAAAGCTATTGGTCCTGTAAACGCACTGCATTTCTTCTTAACTAGCAAAATAGTGGAGCAGGAGTTGTTGTTGCCTTTCCCCTGGCATGTTCAAATCTCTATGGGATGCAACGTTTTAATTATTCCCTGTCACACCCCTGAGGTTTAAGCATCTACAAGGCTTTCAAGTCATCTCGCCTATCCCTCTGCTGTTGCCAAACATGCTTTTAATCTCTAACAATGTCAGGATTCTCTGACAGACAATATGCACCATATTGCTAGAGAAGGAGGACCGACATACAGGGGAAAAGGAAAACATTTGAGTGCGTGTGTCAGTCTGCAGAACTTTACTGACTGGGTTTCCAGTTGCTTCAAAACGTTGCTGAAAAGCTGATGCAACAGTATGTGCAGTGAAAGGAAAACAGGGATTTTCTGCAAGAACTAGAGTGTCTGGCTATGCAGTAAGCTTGTGCTTTCCTCTCTCTCACATTACCTGCTCTGTTATTCTGCGCTTCTCTACTCTTACAGAGTGTTTATTTGCAGTCCCTTATGCTGCCAGTGCTGGTGTTTGTTTCCTAGTTTAGTACCAGACGGCTACTCTTGCAGGTTCTTCTAAGTGTTGTGTGCAGTGAAAAGCAGTGCAAGGGCAGAAAAGGCGTCGTGGATGGTTTCAGCTGAACATTCGCTCAAGTCTTACATCTTCAGTTTGTTATAATCTGCTGGTCTTTTTTTTTGAATAACAACTTACAGTTATTGCCAGTTGAAATCTGAGTTCGTGTACAGCATCTGACACATTGAGGATCGAGGGCTGCACTGGGGATTTCACAGATAATTACTTTTTGATAATTAAATATAGCGTGTTTGATTCCTAATGCGCATGCGACATAAAAATAGAGACGACTCGAGCTGGTTTCATCTAGAGCGTATTTGAGGTGTTGACATTCCAGTCTTCCTCGTATCAGAAACTTAGATTGCCGGGTGGCTCACAAACCACACTGAGATAAGCTCTAACTGGCATGGGGAAGTCGTTCCATACGTGTGGGCACATTACAAGAAGTTGCTTTCCACAGTGACATCTGCTTGTTGTTCAGGAATAAATGGTTCAGTGACTGCCTCCCCATGTTGAAGCCTGCTTGCTTTAATCAGTGGTTTGACTTAATGTGCTGCACTCAACACTTACTGGAATTAACATGCCGTTTCTTCTGGTTTCAAGTTTCTCTGTTTTTGCAGGTGAATTACAGAAAGTGACTCCCAGAGCATCCCGGCTGTGTGAACTCTTGAGCTGTCAAGGGACTGAGAGGCTTATGAAGAGGTTCTGTCAGGCAAAACAGTGCTTAGCAAAGACACCGAGGAGGAGGGAAAAGGAGAAAGGGAGGGAGAGAGAGCTGAAACACTAACAAACCATGGTAGGTATTTGTCATCTTTCACAGGGTTGCTTAAAAATATTCTCTGCTGACAGTCTTGCCTGGGGCCCGATGAAACCAGAGCAAGGGGATTTTCTGACCTTGCGCTAAAGCAGAGATGGTACTGCATGCTTTGGGCAAGGCAAATGAGGTTTGATATTGTCAGCCTCTAAAAACCAGAGAGTTGTCTTGTGAGCCTGCATTACATGAATTATTAAATATGAACGAAGGGGATGCTCATAAGGTATTCTAATAAAACTGGCATTAGCAAGCTGTAGCAAACAGCATGGGTGACCTTGAACTTGCAGATTGCATAACCAAACGCCGATATTCCCCTTCCACCTCTACCTCACAAAAGCAAGTGTTGATTATTCATATTTGTGTGCATGTGATTGAATGTGGTTCTATGCACACTTTGTTAATAGTGTAGATGAAATGCGTGTGGTCAGACGTACTTGGCGAGGAGTTATTTCTAATCTGCCTGGTACTGGTTGCAAATCGGGAATGCCTGAGATGCTGAATTTGTAAAGCTGTGCAGGTATGAAGTGTTGTGATGGCGAGACTCTGAAGATGTGTTCACAAAAAGGCAGTAAACCTACCCAGTTCCTGAAAAACACCTGTGGAGAGCGGTTTAAGCATACTTGTATATTTTTAAGTCCTCTAAGGTTTTTACTGAGAGAATGGAAATGAGAATAAATGCGATGAATTTTAAATACAGTTCTCTAATGTTTGTGTAGCTGGCTGCTGCTGATAGGCTATGTGCTTATGTTTATATATAAAAACAGGCCTAAGACGAGACTTTTACATGTTACAGAGCACAAAGGGAGGAAGAACACTTGACAAAGCAGAGTTGTCAATATATTGTGTTTTAAATAGTGTCCCATTTTACTCCTGGTTTTGGCCTAAGTTGTAATGAAGAATTGATCTGGTCAGTCCCTCTTCATTAGAAAAGAAAGCAAATGTCTTTGAATTTGGGAGTTACTAACCTGTTCCTGTCTGACTGTTTTGTCCTAATTGATATTTCATGAGATAGGAGATGGTGGGGGCAAGTTAATAAATCCAGCTTGTCAGTTTTCACTGCGGAACGGCAGCTTCTTTCTGTATCCGTGTTGTGGATAAGCCACAAGAGGGACCTCCTGGAAGCATTTTGCAACCTGTGGAAGTGCTGGGGATAGTACCAGACCCCGTCTGATGAGTTTCTTTGCCTACCTGAATTGTCCGTCTGGGTAGGAGCACAACAGTTAGGACTGGAATGATGTCGCATTGCCCTTCAATGGAAGGGACCTAGTGAATACAATGAGCCAGGAAACCACAACCAGTTCCTTCACAACAATTCAACCCAGAGGCCTTTGAGATCCTCCAAAGGCCGTTTTTGTCCCTAAGAGCGCGTACTGTTACAAACCCATGCAGTAGGGGTGAAAATGAAACCTGCTTAAGGTGTTTAATGTGTAGGGGGAATAGAGGTTTTTTTGTTTTGGTTTTTTTTTTTTGGTTGATGATTGTAAGTTCTGGGAGGCTTTCAGCAGTGGTTGATGTGTCTGTAGAGAGCAAGACTTAGAGCTGCTCTTTGCCAGAGGTCTGTGCTGTGATCGCAGCTGGCCCGGGTCACTGTTTAGATCAAAAAAGTCTCATCTGGATAACGTGTGATGAACCATAGCTTCCTAGCATGAGTTACCCAACCATTTAAGTTTACCTTCTTCAAAAATATCACTCAGGACTTTGAGTTTCACTGCAAGCTCTTTTAATTAGCACTCTAATCTCTTCCTATTCTTTCACTTTTTCAAAGACATTATTTCGGTCTTTTCTTACCAGTTTATCCTTTGTAAATCTCTGTGCAGTTTGCTAAGCCTCTCACGGCACCATGTATTGCCTATGACTTCATCTGCAGCACTAACAAAACCATAAGGGAATGGCTATTTAATTGTCTTGTTCTAAGGTGCCTTGCCACTGTCTCTGGCATAAATTGAGGAGAGACGGCTGCACTCAGCACTTCCAGAATATGCGAAGCTGTATTTGGAGAGTATAAATGCCTTTTACAAAATGTTCTCCTTGTCTGCCCTCCTTTCCACATGCTTTGCTCAGTCTGCTCTCGCCCTGGAATACTTAAATTTCCCCACCTTGAAATGAGGTTACCTTTCGGGATAAGGACCCTGGCTTTTCTCTTTGCTCAGAGCTATCCAGCTGCTGAAGGTTGGGCTGTCCGGCTGCTGAGGGTTGACACAAGCCAACAAAGATCGCTGAAATTCAGGAGCTCCTTAATTCCTGCAAGTATTCCAGCGTAGGGAAGCCCCTCTTTCTTTCATTGCTACTACTCACAGCTTGTACCTCCGTGAGATGTAGGTCCTTCAGGCAAGATCAGGGCCTAAGTGTTTTTTCACTGACTTTGAAAGCTTAATCTAAATAAACAAGTTAGTCAAAGGATGAGGGAAGTCAAGGACACTTAACAGTGAAATGAGTGGCCCAAGATCCTGGAACGTCTGTTGCAAAGCTAGGAATGAAACTCAGGTGTTTTGATCTTCTGCTTCATCACTCTAACCTTATGCTTAGCCAGTCAGACCATGGCCTCTTCTCAAAGAGAAGCTTGGGAATGAGGGCAGGGAGAGGTGAGAAAAACAATGAAAATGAGAAGGAAGAAAAAAAAAAGAGAAAGTTATGAAAGGACAAGATGTAGAAACTCAATTTCTAGCCATTGCAAACAGAGTAACGCACACTACAGGTCTTGACCCTATTTCGTATCAGCCAGAGCTGTATATAGGAGCACAGAGATGTGTCTAGTCCTAGACCTAAGCTCTCAACTTCCACTTGCGATGGGCGTACCAGACAAAAGATGAAATTCACCTCGCTTAATTTTTAGATGTCTGTAGCAGCTAATCTACTAAGGTAGTCAACTTCTGCAGTCACATGTGAGTGGGTGGGGAAATGTACCTCTAAAGCACAATTCGTCTCATCCTAAAGTAGACATAAACTCTGCTCCAGATGTGCCGGATAGGCACAACCATGAACTGTGCTCCATGTGTGCCCCCTCCTAGTAGGCAGTAAAAGGATTCTGGAGGAGTTGAGTTTAGGCGTCAAATATTAGGTGCTATAAAACCCACCCAAGGTCTTACATGTTTTATGAGCTTAATGCTGATTTTGCGCTGGTATTTTGTTTCTTCCTTTTTAAAATTTATTTAAAGAAAGATACACTCCTGCATGATTGTAAGCAATGGTCATCATAAAACAGTTGCCTAAGTCTGTGAGGGAGGATTCCCATTCAGGCAGTGTCCTTCCATTGATAATCCAATAACTTTGTTCTTTTTTTCCCCCCCTGTTTCCCACTTCATAACAGAGATCTATCCGATCTTTTGCTAATGATGACCGCCATGTTATGGTGAAACATTCAACCATTTATCCATCTCCAGAGGAACTTGAAGCTGTCCAGAACATGGTATCAACAGTAGAATGTGCCCTTAAACATGTCTCTGACTGGATGGATGAAAAGAACAAGTCTATGAAATGTGAGGGTGATGTGGAAGCACAGGAGGAAGCTGCAGAAAGCAATGCCAAGTGAGTGAGTTGAGCCTCATAATGTGTTACTGTACTGCTCTGAATGGGTTCCTTTCCCTCTAAATAAGAGTTGTAGTGTTACTTAATTCCGTTGCATATGAATGTTCATAGGAGGAAGTGGATATATTTGGACTTTTTGAGGTGGGAGCGCGTAGGGTGAGCGCAGGGAATAGTAATAAGCCCGATGTGGGCAGCAGTTGCTCTCTATTTCATTATTGATTTTACTGCGGTGTTGTGAAGTTGCATTTAGCAGACAAACTTTTCAGCAATTATAAGTGAATTTATGTCCCTGTAACATACAAGTGCAAATCCACAGCCATGTAGTTTAGGGGCTCCTTCAGTTTAAGACACACAAAAAAGATATGTATAAACTTCTATTGTTTATCCAGCCAGCAAACTTTTCTAAGGATCTATTACCTTGTATTACTGTTGCGGTTTAACCGCAGTAGGCTGCTCAGCCCCATGCAGCTGCTCGCTCGCTCCCCCGCAGCGGGATGGGGGAGAGGCTTGGAAGGGTAAAAGTGAGAAAGGTCGTGGATTGAGATAAGGACACTTCAATAGGTAAAGCAAAAGTGGCATGCGCAAGCAAAGCAGAACAAGGAATTCATTCACCGCAGGTGCTCAGCCATCCCCAGGAAAGCAGGGCTCCGTCACACGTAACGGTCACTTGGGAAGGCAAAGGCCATCACTCCAAACTCCCCGCCTTCCTCCTCCTTCCCCCAGCTTTCTGTGCTGAGCATGACGCCATACGGTGTGGGATATCCCTGGGGTCAGTTGGGGTCAGCTGTCCCGCCTGTGCCCTGTCCCAGCTCCTTGTGCACCCCCAGCCCGCTCGCTGGTGGGGCGGTGTGAGGAGCAGAAACCGCCTTGGCTCTGTGTGAGCCCTGCTCAGCAATAAGGAAAACACCCCTGTGCTATCAACATTGTTTTCAGCACAAATCCAAAACACAGCTCCACTCCAGCTACTATGAAGAAATTTAACTCTGTCCCAGCAAAACCAGTGCAACTGTGTAGTTCTCTACCGAGTGAAACGTCTGTTTGCTGTTTGTCCCAGTCGCTCCCTGACATGGTGCCAAGTTTTGCTGTTCTAGCACAACTCCAGTAGTAGAGGAAGAAGCAGGAACAACTGGCTTTTTTTTTTCTTCTTTTTTAACTTTCTTAGTGTAAAACTCTAACTTGGGCACTTATGGCTCTTCAGTGCTTTCTGGATAATCTGTTTCACGTGCTTTCCAACCCAGGTGAGTATCTATCCAGGTTACACATGAGGTATTGAAGCACCAGGCGCCCAACAGCTGATTTGTCATGACTTGAAAAACCTGACTTCCAGTTCTCTGCCCTTCCTGTGATATGCTACTTCTCTGCTGAACTTCTTGGGACTTAATCTGGTTACGTTTGCAGCAGAACCTGCGCTAGAGATGTAGCCAAAGGACTTTTTCCATTTCCTTTCGAATGGTGCATGGAATATTAAAAAAGTCTGCTGCTACGTGGGCTTTGCCCAGTAAGGTCTGACAGTAAAACTGATAAAGTCTATTCTTTTTCTTATGTATTTGTTACGTTTTCTGACACCTTTTATTGCAGTGAAAGGTTTATTGTTAGGCTGCTTTTAATTTTTGGTGTCCTGCTAAATAATGTATGTGTTCAGTTGTTTGCATTTTGGGACGGTGAAAGTATAGCCTACTCTAGCAGTAACAGATGGAAACGCAGACCCTGTATATTGTGTACTTCTGGAGTAAGGTACAGCTCAGTGCAGGTAGTAGAGGAAGACCTAACTCTGAATCAGTTTCTAAACTGAAAATACAGTTTACTGGCTTAGTATGAAAGAGGCAGCGATTACCATTGTATTTATCAGTTATTCCTAAAAGCATAATGTCATGTCTGAAAATTCACAAGTGAAATATTGCTTCCTATTTCATCATCATCATAATAATGTGGCACCTAGTTATTTCCAAGTCTTTCATAAATTTTTAGAGTAGCATTCAGGAAATAAGGTGTGAAGCCCTACTGTACGTCTCTATCTGGATGTACTTCAATTTAGAAACAGGAAATGTGCTCTGTTAACTGAGGAAATTTGGCTGGCTGGGAGGAGCAGAAAGCACTCATGGCTTGGTCTGGCTTCCCAACAGTGGCGTGGATCCTACAGAAAATTCCTCAAGTATTACTAGTGTGTTTCCACAGGTTTCTTTTTTAACATTTAAGCTTGTCTTTGATTACCTGTAAGATAACGTTGCAGGCTTGGAGCTATTGAGAGAAACTGCTTGCTCTGCATGAAGCTGAAACGCAGCACCACCTACTCGGAATACACTGATCCACGTAGGAAATGTTCAGCAGCGTGAAGACCGTTGTATGATAGCCTTGGAAAAGTAAATACGCAAATGGTCCATCATTTTGATGCCTGTGGCTTTCTGTGTTCCCCAATAAATATTTAACAGACACAAGTCTGATCACTGGCATTTTTGTACAAGGCTGAGCTGTGATATGTCAGTTTTTTGGTGTGAAATGTATTCAAATAGAAATAGCAAAACACTTAAAGTCATGAATAATTTTACATAAATTAATGTATAAATTGGTTTAAGACAGCATCACACCGGAGAATAGGTGTAGTGGACTGATAGACTGCTTCTCCAGAGATGGACGATTAAGTTTTGTCGTCCTCTCAAGGAAGGTATTTAAGCTCAGCGTCTTGCTGAAGAACAGCCTGTCTTGGTATGCAGCATGCTGTATGTTTTGATGGTGACTTCTTAGCACTAGTGGTGACATTTTCAGGTGTCTTCTGATGTGGGTAAAATAGGTGCAGAATGGATTCTTCAATTAAAAATTTTTTTTAAAAAATCCAAGCAGCCTCCAGTAAATGCTTTTGAGACAATTGGATAGCCTCACGTCCACGTGTGTGCGTGCAGGATTTTTCATGCTTGTTTTAAATTTAGAGTACGGTTTTTGTAAACATCAGTGTATTATTTATACATATAAAATAGTTGATGTCTTTATGCCTTTGTTTGGGACAAATTATTTCACTTATCACTTTACAAGCTAAAAGGGGCTTACATTGCATCCGGATACTGTTGAAGTAGCAGAGTTGCAGGGTGGAAGTTGAGATGTTGTTTACTTTTGTGACAGTTTTTGTTGGTTTGCTTCTGGCTGTTCCAAGGATAGTAACTCGTTTGGGATTGCCACTTCGTTTTGTGCATCGTTCCTTCTTTTCTTGTGCCTGGTGTTTATGCACCTGTTCCTGCCTTTCCATTTAAAATACAGAGATAAAGACAGTGCAGTAATTAGATGAAGATACTTCTGAGCAAAGCTTAGGGTCTGCATGATGACCTTCGATCACAGTGCGACTGGTTTGGGGTTTGGGTTTTTTTGTTTGGTTTGGAGCATTTGTCTGTTTGTTTCACATCCAGTCCATCCATCTGGATGGTAAGAATGATGTGAAGAGGGATGCTGCCTCTCTGCCTGTTACCACCTTTACTGATTACGAGCTTTCTGTGGGTTTTACAACGGTGATGTGCCACGAGTGAGACGCATCGTGTGGCTGTACCTGGTGTTGAACTGTCAAAGATGCATTTCTTGCATTTTTCTTGATGTTTTTAAGCAACCCTAGTCTACTAAACTGTTTTTTGTTGCAATCTTTCAGTACTCAAAACTGAAGTGTTCTTGTGTTGCTTTGAAAATTGTGTTTACAGGGGATCTTAAATGTTCCCCTAAACTTTAGCTGGGGAGTAAAAACCAGCAGTCAGACCTCTATTCCTGTAGGTTTCAGTGGTAAGACTTGTTGAAGGACTTGTGACTGGAAGACATTTTGGAATTAGAAGCTTTCCTGAAATCTCAGTTGGCAGTGTGGGCTAAACCTTCAGAAGTAGGTTGTTTGGTTTGAAAGATAAAGGTTTGAATGTATGGACCAACTAAAAGAAACGCTCAAAAGGTCTGTGGCCGTGTTCGAGGTTGGACTGTCGCTAGAAGACAGCTCGGATCACTTCTGAAAACAATGTTTTTGTCAGTGAGCTCCTCTAGATTAATTATTCTGTTCTTTTGGTAGATCTGCAGATAGTGAGCTTTCTTGAGCTTTTTGGCTTTTTTGAACTTTGTGAAGCTTTGTGACTTGAGCTACGCAACTTCTGCATTCGGGAGAATTGCAAATCAGTGCTTCAGTTAATTTTTTCACAGGAGCTACTTGCATAAAAGGAGTCCTACGCTTTTCGTTTTTTGCTCAGTGATACACCACTGTAGCACAGTCATCAGTCCCATCCGTTTATCTCCTCACTGTGATAGGAATACAAGTATTTTGAATGTGTGAAAATACCATTTTAATTACTCCAGATTGTTTCATTTCCAGGGATCAAGGTGGTCGGACGTTGTGTGGTGTTATGAGAATTGGCTTGGTTGCAAAGGGCTTGCTGATAAAAGATGATATGGATCTGGAGCTTGTTCTCATGTGCAAAGAAAAACCCACAAAGACCTTGTTATGTATAGTTAAAGACAATCTTCCAGCTCAAATTCAGGTGAGTTATTCTAGGGTAGTCTTCTCACAAAGGCTGACAGCACTGCACGGTGTACTTGGGTAAAGGCTGCAGTTTGTCCTAGGGAAGAAGACAAGTGATACAGATTAAAGAAATACACGTTGAATCGAGGATGACATCTAGGGTGTGTTTAATGTGGTGACATGAAGTAGCTATTCACAAAATTTAACATCTTATTCCTGTTGTTGCCGAATCCCTATTTGTGATGTCAGTTTTCCTATGATGGCAGCTAACCTATTTGGTAACCCACCCAGCTGATTTTTGCTCTCTGGTCCAACCACTAACGTGAGCTAAATTGTAGTCCCAGAAATCTTCCCTGCTCGAGCACGTGAATCGGTCATCGGTCTGTATTGTTGTCCCCCTGCCTGAGCCTTAAGTTCTACATTGCAGCTGCTTTGCTTTGCTTGGGCTGTTCCCAGATAAACGCCTTTGTACTTCTGAAGTGAGAACAAGTGACTTTAGGTGGTCGCTCATTTTAGCTCATGTTAATCATGAGCTCATAATTCTTTTTTATTTATGGCTATTTAATTCTGATGTTGGCATCCAGTAGGCAGCACTTACAGCTAATATTGGTCTCTTTAAAGCAACTAGTGATAATACCTTTTTGGCAGAGTTCTGAGCCTGAATAATGAGTCCAGCTTCCAGGCTGACACACGCTGTTGCCGAGAAACTGTGCCCTAAAGTATTCAGCTGCAAGTGCGTCTCTCCAGACAATGTCCAAACTCGATCTGCTTTTCTGCCTTGTGTTTATTGCCACAGAGACAGTATGTGCTCTACCGTTCTTGACAACTCTTTGTTCTCACTGTTCACTTGTTCACATAAAGGGCTTGTTTTAGTGAGATAATGTGCCTGCCGATGTGGCCCTATCCATAGCTGAAAATGTAAGGAACTATTGAGTAGTAAAGAGTAAATTTTACTTCTTTGTAGTGAGCCGTGAGATGAGAAGGGTTGAAAGTGGTAAGAAAAGTTAGCATATGCTTCAAAAAGAGTGAGAACTGCAGAACCAACATAGTTAAAAGATGTGAAGGCGGCAATAAATTCAAGGGACAAGTAGGTAAGATCCTATGGGGAAGCACTGTGAGGGAAGGGATCATGGAAAACATAGGGTAAGAGGAATCTGAGTCATGAAACAACCTACAGCTGTCACGGACGCAGAAGCTGATGAGAGGTTCTGCAGACTCACGCGATACAGGAGGGACAAGGAAGGTGTAGGCCCGTTAGTGGACAAAAGAGCAAATGAGGTACAGAGAAGTTAACAGCTTCTGCTTTGCTTCTTTGAAGGCTGTTAGTGAGCAGGTGCTTAAACAGTTTCATCCCAACAATAAAGGAGCTGGAGGAGCACAGATTGCAACAAGGATGGAAGTTGGAATGTATGTTAGATATGTTCTGACCATATGGTCTTGCTGAAACAGACTCACAAACACAAGGAATAGCTTTAGGACTCTGAACTGCCTGTGGTTATCTTTGCACTTTTGCAAGTTGAGAGAGGTCCCAAAGGACTACTGCAAGACGTGCAGGTGCAGATCACTTGAGAGAACTCTGACACACTGCGTGTTAATGGAACAAATCATAAGGCAGTTTGTAGTATTATCTACAAAAGAAACCTAAGCAAGAAATATTTATTGAAAACAATTTAAAAACCACTTGATTTATTGGTGTGCTGTCAAGAGAGGAAGGCGAGGTTTTCCAGGCATTGCAAGGGACCTCTCCCGGGGCTGGTATGAAGGAGTGAAGTGGGTGACAGTGGGGTCTTGCATCCAATTTCCAGTGCTGTGTGGAAAGGGAGTGAGAGAGATGGACGGACAAGTTTGAGGAAATCAGGCAAGTGAGAATGAGCACCTAGACAACCACGTAATTAAAATTACCTGGTTTGGAAAAAGTCAAGACCAAACACAGATGTAAATTTTAAGACATTAATGGTTATTTATAAAGGGACGTTCAGTATCTCGCGTGGCTACCAAAGGTAGGATGAGGAGTAATTGGAACTGTAGCAATGGGCAGTTTTGTTGCAAAACAGGCTATCTAAATTATGCGTGTGGCTAAGAATCAGAATAGACTTAAGGTGGGGAGGTGGTGAAATCTCTGTTGCTAGGGCATCTGAAGATATATTAGGGTTGGTGAGAGATGACCAGAGTCTGTTTGGTCAGACTTCATGGCAGGTGCATGGACGGGCAAGCTGGTGCGGCTCCGGCACTGGAATCTGTCATCCATTTGCACTGACGGTTATGGCTGTGTTGGTCATACGTGTACGAGAGCTTTTAGACTGAGAGGCAGCATTACCTGAGAAGTGTGTACTTACTAAGAACACAAGTTGCTGGTGGTATTTTGCACGCCAGCAGCTTGGAAAGTCAGCTTCTGTGTTTGTTTAGGAAAAAAAAAATTTAAAAGTGTTATATGGTGGGACTAGTTAGTACTCTCATTACGTTTGCTGCAGACCTTTTTTCTTAAGCATGTTACTGAGGTTTTTGTGTTTGGTTTTAATCAGGGAGTCAAGGCCTTATTTGTTATTGCAATGTCTTGAAGGCTTCTCATTAGTTAAAAGGCATGTGCACGTACAGAGATTGTGCAGTTTCTCAGTTGATTGGGAGATTCTTGAAATCTTTCTTGGTGACTTTCAGAAACTTACAGAAGAGAAGTATCTCGTGGAGGAGCATGTAAATGAGGCAGCTATTATTATTCGTAACACAAAGGAGCCCAAGCTAACTTTGAAGGTGATACTTACATCCCCTCTCATTCGAGATGAAGCAGAGAAGAAGGAAGGAGGTACACAGAGCGTTTTAACTTGTTTCTAAGACTGTTCTATCTAAATGCCCTGACTGTGCAGCACGGGGTTAAGTAGGTTTTTAATTGTGCATCATGTGCTAACTAGACCTGCTATTGCCACAATAGGTTACATTATTTGTGCCTTGAACAGACAACAGTCACTTAACTTTCATGTAAATATGCATAGTTTTCATTTGCAAGCTGTATTTCTACAGTGTTAACTCTGACATACAATTAGATCGTAGTTCTGCTTTCTTTCAGACTTGCTAGTTAATTCTTGAGCACCCCAGCGCTGCACAGTCTTGTTTCGAATTAAGTCAGTCAAGTGGGATTGGTTCGTAGTATCTTGAAAAACTCATAATTCTTTTTCTCTTTTTACATTAAAAAACCTCTCCTGCAAAGCTCGCAAGTATGTCGACCTGGCCCTCAATTTTTATTAATTGATGATACGTATGTGTATGTTTCTAGCTTTAAGACTTTCCGAACTGGGATACAGTTGAAGTTCCGGTGCTATAATACAGCACTCTTGCTTCTGAATTGAACGTTGTACCTCATGTCCTCAGAGCAAAATAGATGCAGAAAACTGTAACTTAGTTTCTTCCTGTTCCTTCTCCCTAACTGCCTGAGGGCCAATGTAGTTGTGTGCCCCTTGCTAAAGGAGTGTTGACTGGTAGGGTCAAAGAGGTTGGAAACAAAGCCAGAGAAATAGAGAAGAGCAAATGTAGCTATACTTTGTTTTGCTTTAAAAATCTTGTCCGTAATTTCTGCTTCCGCTTCCCAAACCTATCCCTAGACACTTTGCCCCTGGACGATGTCAGACCTTTGACCAACTGGCCACTCTCTGTCATGACAACTGAGGCAGCTGGGCCCACCTGGGCTAGGGAACTCCCTGTCGCTCTCTTCCCATCTCCAGACTTGCCACAAGTCCTTCGCTTCCTCCCTCCTCCCCACAAAATACCGACACAATGAGAAATGTTGGTCAGTTTATCGTCATGCTGCTTTGGGGCCGTGGCAGGAAGGATCCCTTCTCAAATGACACGTACCACACTGGCGGCCTTGGGTGCAGAAAAACCTTACGAAACAGATGAATGGCAAAGATTTCCTAATTGCAATGTTTGCTTATTCTCAAATTAGTAACCACGCTCTTTTGCAAGACCATTAAAAATAAATTGCGTATTACTTCAGTCGTTCTTCAGCTTCCATACGATGCTGAGGTCAGCCCTGTAGTTGTTGCAGCTGATTCACGTTTGTGAGAAAGAGCACAAAGTGCAGAACAAATTTAAATGGTAAAGGATTTGTAAGATTCTCACAAGGGGATACAGTTTTGCACAAAGGCTTCCGTCCAAGTATTTTCTTGCAAAAAGTGATGTCGTTGTGGCAGTAAACCCTAGGGACTCCTGAGTTCATCTCAGAATGAACGAGGATTTGAATTTTTGTGCTTTCCTCTATTTAAATGCAGCTGTTCTATTTTGTTTTCAGTATCTTAAAATATTTTCAAAACGCCATACTAATTTTTTTAAAATTTACAATGGTTTTACTACCTCTCCGAGAGTGGCTGTGCTATCATTTCTGAACAGCTGATGAGGATGGTTAATAGGGTAGTGGATCTTGTTTTAAAGCCCAAGTTCTTTGACATTGATTCATCCCAAGTGAACAGAGACATTCATCATATTCCTTTTCAAAGGTATGTGATACGTTATGCAGATGTCACTAAGACAATTGAAAGGCAGGAGGGATACTTTTTTCCATAATATTCCCAACCATTTTTAGGTCAGTTCTGCTTAGATTCAAGCCAAAAAAGTTTAATATCTAGTATCAAGGGAAAATACTCAGAGAAACTGTCCGGTGAGAATACCTTGATCCCCAAAGAAAGTACTGCAATATTTTTTCAATGCTTCTATTCAAATGTAAATACACTTTCTATGCAGTTTTAAAAACTTCGAGTTTATTTCATGTATTCTTTGGAATTAAGGAGCTCAAAATGCTTGGTCACCTTGCCTTTCATCTTACACGTAAGGTAGGCCGTGGGGTTCTGGGCACTGGTTTGCCCTGGAGCCGTTGGCCCCGAGCCGCTCCCCGGGAGCAGAGCCTGCGCAAAACTGACCAAGGTTTCCGCGTTCGGTGTGATTAGCACTAATCTGTCCTCTAACCAAACCGGCAAGGTTAGGCGCAACGGACCTCGTTATCAGTGCTCCCATTTGTTCTGTAGGAATGCTGTGTGTGCCTTCATGCCCTGATGTCAGAATGTATCGAAAAACATTCCTGGATTTCTCTTCAGCCCCCACCTCTTTGGAAAAGTTTTCATGTTTAAGATGTGGTGTTTGTTCTATTTGTTTTTGCTGCTCGTTAGCAAAAATAAATAGTGGACCAGTGTGTGTGTGCATTTCAGTGTTTCTCTCAAATGGCTGTCCATAAAGCTCTGCTTTCTCATGTCAAGTTGAGAAGTCAAGCATCGAAAATTGCTGCATTTTGCATCAGTTTAAAATTTAAACTTCTTAAGAAACCAAATTTTTAGTCACAGCATCGACTATAATTGGCCTTTCCAGACCACAGCCTTGTAGCTTGCAAATCAGTTGTTGTTACTGAGCCTGCAGTAACAACAGCTCATGTAATAACAAACAAGTTCATTTACCAAAGTGGGGCTGAAATCAACCTTGCTCCTTGAGCAACTACGGCATAGTCCGCCTGCCTCTGCCGCTGTCTTTGCTGGGCAGACGCAGCCAGTGACGCTCCAAAGGTGCCAAGTGCCTTTGAAGGGGAGACAAGCCACAGATTTACCTGGCCTCTACGGAGAAGACAGTGCTCCTCGTATGGCTGGCTGCAAATGAATGAAGTTGGCAGCTGCTGCGTGGAGAGAATACGCACAGCGAGTGGAGAGAGAATTGCTGAAGGATTGGTTCTGTGTTGACACAGTGTGAGCTAATGTCAGGGCTTTATTATTAACTGTTTATTAAACTCCTTGTATCCTTGCCCTTGTTAAAACCACAAGGAAAAAAGTAAAGCTTTGCAATTACATTTGAAAATTTTGATTGGGTCTCACTTTCCTGACTGGCAGAGCATGAAGAAACATGCCATTCTCCCGAGGGTGTCGAAAGGGAGCCTGCTGCAAGCCGCTCGCCCTCTTCACTGCCTGTTCTCTTCATCTTTCTGTTTAATAGAATCTTGCCCCTGAAAGTTGGCTGACTGCAACATCTGTGAAAAATGCTCAGGACGCTAGTGCTGAATTTGCAACTGGCAAAAGTCTCCAAGATACTTGTAATTTACACCTTTGGAAATAGCCTTAATCCTGTAGGAAAAAGTAAGGTTCTAACTTGCTGAAAACAAATTAAATCTTATGAGAATAGAAAAGCCTTTTCATTCACCCGAATGACAGATAACAAGTATTCTGTTTGGTTTGTAGTTTAAAGGAAAAATTAGCTTACTTGGTCAGTGGCTGCGACGCACTTTAGCAAAGCCTTGTACGATACCAAGTCCGTAGGCACTTAAAGAGCCAGTTCATTGCCAAGAATTAATGATTTTGCAATCAGTCACCTTTGCCATTTCTAACGTTTTAAAATAAGATTCTGATCATTCATTGACAGTAGTTGTTTTATACAATACACGAGCTTTAAGCAGATGTTTATATTGTCCACAGTAAAGTTGTTTTACAGAACTACGTAGGCCTACCCTACATTTAGTAACTGTGAGCCACAAAACCCTACTCTTGAAAATAATGAAACTGCAAAGGAAATTTAGAAGCAAATCTTGTGTTCCAAAGTGGCCGTGGTGCTCAGAAATCCAGTGCTTTGAGACTTTGCAGCTTTTATTTGGAAAGCAGACAAGAGGAGTGATTAATCCCGATACTGTAATACTGTTGATGAGGGCAATAAGAAACAATGCAAATATCTGCTGCGAAGTTCATTGGGGATAGAAAATAAGCTTATAGCACTTAAGTCTTCTGCTGACTGCAGAGCCAGCCAGTGCGAACTGCAGCCATGAACTGTCAGACAAGATACCCGGTTCTGTTCAGGTTTATGCTGGGTGGTGGCTGTTTTGTTTTGTTTTGTTTTTCTTTTGGCTTTGGGCTCTTTTATCCATCATAACATAATGGGCTTTTACCAGAGTAACCATCCCATGGAGTGGCATAGGAGGTGAAACAACTTTAACAACGAAGATGCAATTGCATATGCGGCCAATACTACCCAAAGTAACCTATGAAAATGTACTTTGAGCTGTTACTAATGAATTGTCCTACAAACTGATGGCACTTTTTTCTCCTAACTTGTCCTCACATTTCAAATGTCTTGCTGGATTTTGCTTATCTAGCGTATCTTCAATTGGAATGGACGTTGTATTTCATTCAGACCCGCATAGGTCTCTCAAGACCTGAAAAATTGACCATTATGAATAACGCAGAGACTGTATTTCCAAATTAATTATCTTGGACTAAAGAATAATTGCGTATTCATAGGAAAATAAGATATTCAAGGTTTTAGTTGAGCCATGGATTCATTTAGCTCTTCCAATATTTTCTTCTCATGTCAGCTAAAAACTAAAGTCTTTTTAACCTGATTTCACAGATACGCAAAATCTGTCCTTTGCGCACAGTTTCCAGAGATTCTGGATGCTAATAACTCCTTAGGAAATTAGGGAAGAAACAACTGATGCATAATGTCCCTCAGTATAGAATCAAATGTGACTGCTAAAAGCAGTTTGCGTGCTGGATAAAAAAACAGAAAGGGGGGGGAAAAAAAGAATAAAAAGTGTGAACCTGCACAGAAGATATCGGTGTCTTGTCTCTCAACTCCTGCTTTGAATTTTCTCTGTTGATTTTGGTTGCTGTTGGGAAGAGAAGATGTTTACAAGAGGGGACCACCTCTCCAATACGTTAATAATCTGGAAGTTAGCAAACTTATGCACTTCTTCCATATGTTCTGGTTATATGAAAGACTAACCAAACAGTAAAATATCTTACTAGCATTTCTAGTATATTTCTTCCATTGAATTATATTGGCTAGCACTGTTCATGCAATAGTATTTCAAATACATTCAAAGTTTTTCTTTGGAATTCTCAACAATTGCATGGACGTAAATTGTAACAGGTAGAAAGTGAAGTTTTTTTTTATACCACCCAAGAATATCTTTCTCTTGTCAAAAGAAGCTTTTTTTCTGAAATTCTGTGCCACTTTTGTGGAATAAAAGTCACAAAGAAGGGAAAGAAGAGGAAACAAAAAAAAGCCCAATACAACCCAAAAAAAAAAAAGTGCTATATAGCTATTTTCTGCCCTGAAATGTGTTCTACATTTTTAATAAGATCCCAGATTGTCTGTAGCAGTGGCCGTCTTTATTATTACTATTATTTTACAAGGAGTGAATGCCTTTGCTTTTGTTGCACACGTGCACATTGACTACCTTTAATGGCTTGTTTAAATTAAATAACACAGTGCACTTAAATTCTGGGAGTCTTATTATCTCATTGAGATGCTGCCGCTCTTTTTGTATTGTGACAGAAACCCCTTGGTCAAATTGTATCTGTCTCTTTTTATCCCATTTTTACCAGTAGATAATGTTGCGATGAAAGATCCTCCGGACTTATTGGACAGGCAGAAATGCCTGGAGGCCTTGGCGTCTCTGCGGCACGCCAAATGGTTTCAGGTTGGCTATTTGTTCTTACCTTGTTGTTATTGTAGCCTTACGAGGTTTAATTTGAGACAGTTGTAATTTTAATGCCTCTTTAATTTCTGACTAGTCCCTAGTAGAGCGAAGGTCTAGAATTCCGGATTCAGTGCTGTACTGTACAAGGGCAAACGTTGACAGGTAGACAGCCAGCTGGTCTAGAGTTGTTGTGAGGCTATGAAAGCAATCTTGACGTTCTGCTTCCTTTTTTATATGTCTCGCTAAATTGAAGTATTTTATGTAACTGTTTTTATTTTGCATGAAGCTGATTAAGTATTACGTAGTAATAATAATAATAATTTAAAATAATCTATCCCAGGACTGTGCATTTAAAGACAAAAGCAAAACTGACGGCCAGGTTTTTGCAGGTGTATTGGAATCATTTTGTTTGTTTTAGGCCAGGGCAAATGGACTAAAATCATGTGTAATTGTCCTTCGTATTCTGCGGGATTTGTGCAACAGAGTCCCCACATGGGCACCACTGAAAGGATGGGTAAGTACAGAAAGAGTTGAAGGCCATGTGGTCGGGTCTCAGATCTCCTGAGAGCTGTAGCAGTGTCTGGAATGGAGAAAACAGTGCACTGATGACACTCCTCCTCAAACCCCCTTCCTTTTCCTCCCTACTGTTACCTGTGCAGAAAAGCGCTAGTAGGACGGAAAGAGAACACGAGTAATTGTTCAGTCTGTAAGATGTACGGATACCATGGAGAGAGGCATAATGTTGTGGGGCCTTCCACATCCTCATGGATTTGCAATCGAATCCTGCTTGTTGCCTCCAATATTTCAAAAATATCCTGCTGCCGTGACAATGCTGCTCCTACCAGAGGATGCCATTTCGTGTTAGCAGGTCTGGGGAGGGCCAAATGCCCTGCTTGTCCGGAGAGGAACACTTTGTAGGTCAGTGGAGGTGGTGTTTTCGCTCTACGTTGAACTGATAACCCTTTGAGAGGAGGAGAATATTCACGTGACTTGCCTTGAGAAGGCTCCTCCTTTTAGACTTCCTGGGCAGTTAACGGAGCAGCTGCTTTCCTCAAAAGGTGGCTCAGAGCAGGGAACAATTACGTGTGCCATGAACGGCCCTCTGGGATGGCTGGCCTTGTCAGTTAGACCTGTAGTGGATTAAAAGCAAAGTGAACTGATGTGAATATTCTTCCCCTCTACCCCTCCATATTTAACTGCCGTTATAGTTACCCTTGTGTCCATACTAATTGTAATCTAATGTCTTCTAGCCACTCGAGCTTATATGTGAAAAATCTATAGGTACTTGTAATAGACCTTTGGGCGCTGGGGAAGCACTGCGACGAGTGATGGAGTGTTTGGCATCTGGAATTCTGCTTCCTGGTAAGGGGCCAAATCCACTTCAGGAACACAAAATGTTGATCAGGCAGCCTTAACGTTTTGCTGTTGCTGTATGTTTAGATGAAAAATGCCTGCCTTGAACTCCTAACCTGCAGTGGAGCTAAATGAATGGTTTCTTGTTTAAAATTGGGGAAAAAAAAAGGGGGGTGCGGGAGAAGATGTATGATTGGAACTGTTTGAATGAGTACTTCCAATGCAGTAGGAGTTAATGGGGTTAGGTTTGTTTATAAATTAACCTCTATCTTATTGGGAGATTACAATCATAAACAGACCTAACGACTGTCTGCTTTCTATAGATTCAGTGAAATCCACATGTCTATCCAAATTACTTGTTTTTTAAACCTACTGCTTTTAGTTCCCGCTATTATACATAAGCAGTGTTAACCCTGATAAGTTCTGTGGCTCTTGCTGCAAGGGATTACAACCTTGGGCTTAGCTTGCTTTGTGCGATGTTTGAATTCCTTACTGGAAAAGGTGTGCTTCCCGCTCTGCTGAAGACTGAGACTGGCTGTTGCGATAGCCATCAGTCGCCATTTTCATTTTGCTTCTCGTTTACTCTCCATAATCTGCTTTGCCTCTCTCCCTCCTAGGAGGCCCTGGTCTGCATGACCCCTGTGAAAGGGAGCCAACAGATGCTTTGTCTTACATGACAGTTCAGCAAAAAGAAGCCATCACGCACAGTGCTCAGGTAGCAAACTCGTACTTCTGAGGAGCTAGATACTGTGATAGTGAATACTTCAGCTCATTAATACAATTGATTCTCTGCCAGGATAGCTTATTTAATGGCAGTCCTGACAATTCTTCTGGTGCGCTACCTGGAAAGATGAAATAATTGTTCATGAGTGCAAGAGTTAAATGTGTATGAAATCTAATCCTTACAAAGGCAGTCTAGTGTCTGTGCACCAGTTGCATCCCACCTCAAGTGCTTATGGCACAGAGCCCTTGAGTAGGCTCCCTGTCAGTGTGCCCTGCACTTTGTATTACAGAAATTCATGAGCATTAAATTTTCAGACGTTAGCATTTTCTATAGCTATCGTAGAAGATAGCTGTAGAAGCTGTCCTCTCATAGAAGTGGTTTTGTGTCTACAAATTATTTAGAAACTTAGGCAGCCGAGGTAAAGTAGTGCTGTGATGTAACTTACATTTCTACTGTCACCTTATAGCACGCCCTCAGATTATCAGCCTTTGGTCAGATCTATAAGGTTTTGGAAATGGATCCCCTCCCATCAAATAAGTCATTTCAGAAATATTCCTGGTCAGTAACTGACAAAGAAGGTAGGTATTGTTTGCTCCAAAAATCACTAATTGGGCAGTAACCTAGGGGCTAATTTAGAATGGGTGAAATTCCTAAGTTAGATGCTGAGAATGCAAGGTAAAGGCTTTTCTTTGTGTTAAATGTGGGGTTCTGTAAAAATATTCGTTGTTAGGAGAAAATCTGAAAGTTCTGTTCTCTTAGAAGTACCAATAGAGGTGCAGCGAGAGTATAGCTGATGCTTTCCTTTAAGCACAAAGTCAGTCGGGGTCTGAAGAGTAAAAGTAGTGTTTACAATTCTTATGCTGGGGAGGGAAAGACTTTAAACTGTTCAAAAAGCATACAACGAGTGTCCATGATAAGAATTACTCAAGAGTTCTTCCTGGAAAACAGTATGCATCTAATAAAAATAAATTTCCACGTTTGTTTTTTTTTTGTAAAAATGATACTATTACAGTTCTTACCTTAGACTAAATGTAAATACCAACACTGCTTCTATCACACATGGTATTGGAAACGAGTGTCTTGCATGGCATGGTAGTACAGTGAGTAATAAGCTAATACTGGCTTACGTGTAGCAGTGAGAAAGCTTTGACTGATGGTTGAGTTCTTTTCATTATTAACATGCAAGGAACAATATGGGACTAATCAGACTCCTGCTATGGAATTTTGTTTTTCTAATAGCATATCCATATTACAAGGAAATTTATACCCTAGGTACAGGCTCATCTGCTCTTAAGAGACCATTTGAAGATAGTGTTGGGGATGATAAAGATCCAAATAAAAAGATGAAGCGTAATCTGAGGAAAAGTAAGTGCAACACTCCTCCGTTCTGTTTTCAAAGATCTATGGTACAGCAGGAGCTGGTTTAAGAGCTTCTCTGTTGGTGTGGAGTAGCATGTGAAAAAGTCTTTGGAACAAAAAATGTTGTCCCTATCACCCCACATGCAGAATGTCAAACACATCTCTTACTGTGCATCTGAATTTCCCCTGACACGTTTTACTAACTGAATGATTTGCATTTTTAAATGCGATTACCCATCAAGTCACAGTAGAATTTAAGTTGCCCAAGCAGCTGAGATATTTCATTGATAATGTCCCTGTACTGTGTTTTTTTCTAAAATACTGCAGTGACTTTGCTGTGTGAAGATTTGCCTTTCTGCATTCTTCCCCTTCTTGAGCTAGTTGTTGGTCTCTCAAGACCTCCCACAATAAAAATAAAATGCTTCGTCTACAAAACCTTGACATTGCATATATGCACAGTCTCTCGGCATTGCTGGGATCCAGGCAGTTCTGGGCGCTCTGGTTCATTGCGCAAAGTAGGTGCCCATTCTGGGTCTGGTTCCTCACTACTGATAAAACTTGTTACTGCTTTTATAGCAACCAGGAATAGTATAGCTAGCTGCAAAAGAATTGTGTTAACAGTATATAAAAAAAAATGAGTAATTATAGTTGTTACCTAAAAGTAGAATGGCTTATTAAAAACTTAACAGCCTTGTGGCTATCCTCAACCTCCGAGAGGCTGAGGGGTGGTTTTGCTCCTTTATACAGGCAGAAGGCACTGAAATGCAAACTGTTTCATTTTTCTGTTCATCTTGTTTTGTTCATCTCACCTCTTTTTGTTCTTTTTTTCCCCTCCTCCTCCCCCCACCTCCCTTTCTACTATCTCGTACTAGTACTAGATAGTAAAGCAATAGATCTCATGAATGCTCTGATGAGACTGAACCAAATCAGGCCAGGGCTTCAGTATAAGCTGCTCTCACAGTCTGGTCCGGTCCACGCCCCAGTCTTCACAATGTCTGTAGACGTTGATGGTACGACATACGAAGCATCAGGACCTTCTAAGAAAACAGCCAAGCTCCATGTGGCAGTGAAGGTAAGGCAGCCTCGAGTAATCTGCTAACCCCAGATCCTGGAACAGAAGAGTACAAAATGTGGTTAGAACTAGTAATATGCAACCTCAAAATTTAAAACATTTGGATGAAGCTGAGCTACTACCTATGTACTCTAAACACAGCTGGGCACGGTTCAAAGAGCATCACCGGTTTTATACTAGCAGAGGAGAGGGACAGTGTGGAAACATGGAGGAAGAACTTCCCAGGCAGGGGCTCTGCAGGTCAGCTCACGTGACAATGGATTGAGTGTGGTGCTTAAGTTCTGCACTGGAGGGGTTTGGTTTTGTTCTGTTCTGCTCCTTCCTCCATTTGGTGTGATAATGGCATGTTGGTGGCTCCCTCTTTTTCCCCTTCCCTCTCTGTGTCCATTCCTGGGCTGTGAGCTCCTGGAAACATGGAGTTGTTTCCAGTCTTCAGTGCCTGCAGGGTACCTTTTTTCAGTAAGAGACCAGTATCATTCACATACCAGTCAACTACTGTTGCNGTTTTGTTCTGTTCTGCTCCTTCCTCCATTTGGTGTGATAATGGCATGTTGGTGGCTCCCTCTTTCTCCCCTTCCCTCTCTGTGTCCATTCCTGGGTTGCGAGCTCCTGGAAACATGGAGTTGTTTCCAGTCTTCAGTGCCTGCAAGGTACCTTTTTTCAGTAAGAGACCAGTATCATTCACATACCAGTCAACTACTGTTGCTGCTTGTAGGTGCTCTACATGACAGAGCTTAGGTCTGTCAGGCAGTGACAGGCTGGAACGCCCAACATGAACATCCTTGTACTGCATGAGGAAGTTCAGATGGCTAAAGCAGACCAAGCCTGCTGGGTTTCTGGGAAGAAATGAAAGTTTCCTACAGATAATTGATGTGAAAGAGAACCTCTTTTAATAGAACTGCACTTACGATAGGAACAAGCCTATCTGTCATTCTGTGCTTCATTTTGTTTTGAACAAGAATTTCCTTTTTAGAAGCTTCATCTGGCAACTTTCTGCTTTCCTTTGATTTCAGTTTTGAAAATCCCATTGTCCCATGTGCTTTCAAGTTCAAAGTGTCCAGAAGTATCTGAGAGAATGTGTTGTTCCTCCAGGAAAAGTAGCTCTCTGCATGTGTGTCCTTCCAGACCTTCTGCCTCATTCTTTTATTTTGCCTCCCTCCCTGCAGTCATTTAAAAAAAAAATAAAAAAAGATACAAAACTTGCCCTGAAAAGCTGTGACTTCTCTGCCCTTGAACCTCTCTGCGTCAGCCAGATCTGTGCTGGTGCCTACCCAGCTCTGTTTTCTCTAAATTTCAACATATACAAATCCTGGGCTGCACTTCAAATCATCCCTGATTGAAGCCAAGAGGAAACGGGGGATGTGGTATAGACGAGCTTTTTTCTGTCTGTCTCTCTGTCTCTCTGTCTCTCTGTCTCTCTGTCTCTCTGTCTCTCTGTCTCTCTGTCTCTCTGTCTCTCTGTCTCTCTGTCTCTGTCTTTCCTAGCAGATCTGGGCCCTGCTTCCCCAGACTTCTAAGAGGGAATAACGTGACCATTTCAGTTTCTAGGTCTGACCTTGAAATTTAAAGCCCTGAAAATGCAGCCAAATGTACCACGGTTGTCAGGGAGCTGAGCCTGGAGTTACCCACACAGTTCTCAATTCAGTATTGGGGCACAGTAATTTTTATGAACTTTGTTCTTGAGACTGAATTTTCAGGGGTGCTTCAGGTCCTTTTCAGATTCTCTTGAGCCTGTACCTCCACATGACTAGGTTAGGTAGCTGGTTAAAGGAGAGGCTGGCCTTGCTAGTGCAGGATGTTTTCGAAGGAACTGATGAAGAATAGTACCTTAATCAGTAAAATTTCATTTGCTGTACAGCTGCTGGTTGTAAGCAGCATGGACAAAGCTCGGAGGTTGTGGTGTGGCTCACCAAGAGGTAAGATCGCTGCAGACAGATTGTTACTCTGCTAGCTGGGCATTCCTTCACCTCGCATCTCTGTGCTGGAATCTGCTCCCTGTCCATTTGCTGTGGAAGCACCTACCCTCTGGTGTTGCTGAAAGATGTGAGCGAGAGAGGTGGTATCACCCTCCAGCCTCAGGGATACATTCTGTGTACTGCTTGGGTACCCACTGGCTGTCACCTGCAGTTCCACAGGAAACTCCGGAAGTACCATCTTGTAGAAGTACAATGCTTTAATTCTCATAAGACTGTTTGTCTTGTTTGCCTCCCAGTCACTCTTGATCTGTCCATATAGACAGAGAGAAGGGAAACTGGTGTGCAAAACAGTCTCCTTACCATGCTGTTAAGCAGTGTCATGCAGTGGCTGCACTTCTGAATTTTAATTATTTTACAAGGAATTCTCAAGATGATGAATGATGCTCATGAGTAATCAGTGTCTTTGAGACAAATTTCTGTTTGCGTTGATTCTGCCTTTGCAAACCCAGAACTATTTTCGCCATCGCTATTGTGTTTTTCTCCATTTCAACACAGGAGAAAACGTATTCCTAAGCAATCTGCCTTTATTAAGTGTATGGTGGACGTTGTTTTGTGTTGTATTTGTTTCTGTACTGCTGCCTACTTTACAGTTCATTTCATGTGGTTTTATTGTAGGTTTTACAAGCAATGGGGTATCCAACTGGCTTTGATGCCGATGTGGAGTGTATGAGTTCTGATGAAAAATCAGATACTGAAGGTAAAAATGAAACAACATCTTCAATCTCAAGCAATAATACTGGAAATTCCACAGCTGACACCTCCGCTACCCTAGAGGTGAGTATTGCATAAAAAAGTGATGGAGAGGTGTGGGCTTTTGGGGGGTTGTTTTTTCTCTTCTCAGAGAACAGGATGGTGTTTTAGCTAGGGTGGTGGATGAGGAATGAAGAGAGAGTTTCCAGTCTCAGGTCTGCTGTAGGCTTTGTGTCACTGTGGACAAATAACCGATCTTTGTGCCTCCTCTCCTCAAGTTTAAGGTGGAGTAGGCGTCTTATCCTCATAAGACCATCAACTCTTTGAGACAGGTGTTGTCTCTCCTGGTTAGCTTACGTACGGTCCCACGACTNTTGTTTTTTCTCTTCTCAGAGAACAGGATGGTGTTTTAGCTAGGGTGGTGGATGAGGAATGAAGAGAGAGTTTCCAGTCTCAGGTCTGCTGTAGGCTTTGTGTCACTGTGGACAAATAACCGATCTTTGTGCCTCCTCTCCTCAAGTTTAAGGTGGAGTAGGCGTCTTGTCCTCATAAGACCATCAACTCTTTGAGACAGGTGTTGTCTCTCCTGGTTAGCTTACGTACAGTCCCACGACTGGGACAGCTCTGTCTCGTGTGGTGCCTTTGGGCTCTAGTAATGCAAATTTTGCAATTTCTGTTTTGTAATAGTGGGTTTGTCAAACAGGTGTACTTACATGGACAGTATTTTAAACTGATACACATGAAGATTAAAGAAAACACAAAAATTCATTAGGAGATGTTAAGAAATATGAACCCGATAGCGCTATGCGTACGGAATGGGCTAGAAAACGCTGCCTTGAAAATGCTCCAGTTTCAGTATAATACACTTTAACTTTGGCACTTGCAGCTGAAGTCAGGTGCTGTAAGGAGCATGCTGTGCTTGGTTTCTCTCCAAAGTAGTGGGAAATAGAGTGTTCCTCAAAGGACAAAATTCCAGTAACTTACTAGAAACTTTGGCTGAATGTCCCCAGGAATCAAGCTGTGATGGGTCTGTGTACATTAACTGGGTATTTTCTTAAAGTATTTCTGGTATTTGTTTCTTTTCATAATTGAGAAACCAGGAGATTCTAAACTCGTGCTTAGCTGTCACCCCTTTCACCCTTCTCTTCCTGAGTTCCTCGACCAGTGTTTGTAATTGCCACCAGGGATTTTAGAGAAGCATGCTGTGTCAAGACTGAGTAACAGCTTTAATTTGTGTATTTGTTTGCCTGATAGCTCTGTGGCGAGCTCTCTGGGGCCTGCACTGATAAACCGTTACAGAACCCTGCTTTCTTTTTCATTATGCTTTCTTCCAGGACTACGGGGGGGCTGTGCTGTAAATATAAGTAATTGTTCTGTTCTTTTGAATATTTGTCAAGATGTTAAAACATGAATTTCTTCAGTTGGAAGCCACTTAATTTCCAGACAGCGTGTAAACCCAGACAACTCAATTCACATATGTGTTTAGTCCGCTGAAACGTTTACACTTTTGAGACGCTTTACTTCAAAGGGCAGGTCCTGGTACTAGGGCTCCTGATCTTCACCCAGAGTAAGAAGTTGCTTTTGAAAGCTTTGTTTTGATCCCTTAATCATCTTTTTCTTCATTAGTGAGTAGTCATTTGTGTCTGTAGCTGAGCGCACGCTAATGCAGGCTGAGTTGGTGGTGCGCTGAGATCTCAGCTTTACCTTCCCTGCTTCCCAAAGAGTTACAGGTATTTCTGCCGAAACACATGACCTGGGATATGAGAGTTCTCCAGTCAGAGCTCAGTAGTGCCAGGACGTAATTAGATTGAGCAGCAGAGATGTGTGCAAGGTTGGGAAGGCTGATCTCTCCTTTCAGCGATAAAGCCTTCGATTTCAAGGAACTTGACACCATGGCCTCAGCTTGGGCTTTGCATACGCTCAGGGCTGACATTCCAAGGGCAGCTGGTGTCATGTTCAGTGTTGTGTAGACACCAGACCAGGCCTCCAGGACAGTAGCACTCACCAATGGAAATAACGAGGGTGTGGCTATTTTACAGCACTGTTCATCCCACTGCCGTTCATAAGAGAAGATACTTTCCGTCTGCTGTTCTAGCGCAGCACGTTATACTGAGCCAAGGTAGCCTTACCTTTGATACAGGTCTGCTCCTGCGAAGCCTGCCGAGGCGTGCGCTTTGAGAAGAACAAGCTACTGCAGAGGCTTGACGCAGCGATAATGCTGGTGTCCTCAAGTGGCTGGCCATGTGGCACTGTAGCCAAAGTGCTGTAGGTGTTTGTCTGCCTTTTGAAGAGAGAAAGGCTCTAAAGCAACACCATAAATGTCTCTCTAGGTAAGAACTCAGGGCCCCATACTCACAGCAAGCGGCAAAAACCCAGTGATGGAGCTCAACGAAAAAAGAAGAGGTCTGAAGTACGAGCTCATCTCTGAGACAGGTGGAAGCCATGACAAGCGCTTTGTGATGGAGGTGAGTGATGCAGAGTTACAGAATTGGTAGGTGGTTTTATTAACGGTGCTTCGTCTTCAGAGTTGCTTGCTGCTACAGTTCCGATTTTTTGTGTTTCGCTTTTTGCAGTGCACACCTGTGGCGGTGATGTTCTCGGGTTTTTGTACCTGTTACTGCTGCGCGTGGTGATTAGACCAGGGAATGCTGTTCACGCTTTAGGAAAATACAGTTAGAATTAGAATTGGATTCTGGAACCCCCAAACTGCATCATGTCTTGACACGGGGAGGAGGAGGGCAGTAGAAGACCCCCAGCTTGACAAAAAAATCTGATTTGCAGATTTTACAAACATGCTTGGTTAACCCCATGTCAGTGACCTGATTCGAATCTCCTATTGCAGGCTTACCAGGGGTATTTGGAATGACCGTAGCAGAGCATAAACTCGTTTGATTTACTGTGCTATCTCTGAAGTGGCCCTGGGCTCTAAAGCAGTATGAGGTAGCATCCCAGTTAGGCAGTGTATGTATAGCGTAGGCAAAGATGCTGGTATACAAGGCATTGAAAAGATGAGGGGAGCCTCAAATGATCCTAAAACCCCTGTTTCCTAGCGGCAGCATTGGTGTGTTGAGAAGCTCAAGCATATTGGCTAAATTCAGTATTAGATAGATAGACTGGTCCTCTTTGAATTGCACTTGTAGCTTCCAGATTCCTAGTATCTGCGATATAATGGTTCACAGGATCATTTAATATCTAGAAGCAATAGAAATTTGTCATGTAGAAACACTCAGAAGTTTTTTAAACACTTTAGTTTTTTAAATGCTTTAGTTCTTTATGGATGGCACATCACAGACCAGTGGGTGCAGCATGGTATTCCTAAGGATCAATACTAGGCCTAAATTCATGTCTCAATTTTCAGGTAGAAGTAGATGGGCAGAAGTTCAGAGGTGCAGGCCCAAATAAGAAAGTAGCAAAAGCAAGTGCTGCATTAGCAGCGCTTGAAAAACTGTTCTCTGGGCCTAATGCAGCAAACAACAAGAAAAAGAAGATTCTTCCTCAGGTAAGAATTGTTATTTGCTTCTTGGACTGCTCTGTTATCACAGCTCCAGGTTGTTTTATGGTACAGGAACTTCTACAGCAAGCAAGCGATTTCAGTCTCTTGTTTTACTGACTCGTGTAAGGTTTCTATTTTTATTCTTCTATAATAATTATTCTAGTATAACAATATAATCTGATAATTAGGACCATATTGTGGGAAATACAGTAGAAAAGGAGGCACAAAGAGAGGTGCTGATCAGCTGGAGGAGATACAGTAAGGTCAGTGGTTTAACCAGCGACCATGTGGAAGTCTCTTGTGTTTCAGGCCAGAGCCATAGTGTGCTCCTTCATTGTGTAAGACGCGTAGACTTAGGGGACGAGTCATTTACAGCCAGGCAAAGGCCTTAATTCTAGCTTCTGGAGTAAGCTGAAATTTTTGCACCTTTTTTGCCCCTTTTCAACTTTTCAGATGAGCCGTGTTGTTTGGTGAGGAAGACTCGCGCAATAAAAAGCTTGGTCTTGTCCATTAGGTTTAGCAGCGACAATGATCTTTCAAATCTGTTAAGACTAAGGTTGAACAGAGCAGAAACTAATCCACAGCATTCTTCCTCCGGAGAACTACAGCCTGAACAAAGTCCTGAGGATTGCAATTTGTGTCTCTTGTGCACGTACATTAGAATTAGCATTTTCTTGTCGTTTCACGCTGGAGCAGAATGTATCATAAAATACACTTCAAAAAGATAGTAGTCAACTCTTATTTTTGTTTTTGTTCTGTAACTAGTAAGTCCTCTCCATTTCACTAAGACCTTTGGTTAGGAGCATTTCCGTTTCCATTACGATGTTGAAAGTCTAGTAAATAAGAAAAACACCACCTCACAGGATAATGTTCCACACGCAGTTAAGATATGAAAATGAGCTCTGATTCAGGCATTAGGCCAATGATGGCAGTAAGTGCCAAATGTGCCTTTGAGATACCTGGATTTGCAAGATTTGATTGCTTTCAGGGGGCAGTTGGGGCATCTCGTACAGCAAAGCGGTGCTCTGATGCGGTGGGCAACACCAGCTTCGGTAACTCTTTGCCGTTCTTTTGCTTGTAGGTGGTGGCAACGGGAAAAGGAAGGTTGGCAGTCTAGCAAAGTCAGGTTACAGCAGCCCAGTGTTGTCACACGGTGGTTATTTGTCCTTGGGGTGAAATCCTGGCCCTGCTGAAGTTACGTGGGTTCAGAATGGTAGGAGAGAAGCAAAGAGAATGTTCTAGGCCGAGGAGAGGAAGCTTGTAAGGAGGTGGGAAAGACAGCAGAAAGGCACGGCAGAGGAGGGGTCAGAAGCCACCAGTGTTTGTTCGTGCCCGCAGACCAAATCAGAGGTGCCCACGCCAACTGCCAGGTCTGAGTGAAGCGAGGGTGCTCCTGGACTTGGTGTGCGCTGCAGTCAGTGACCTGGCAAGGGACTCGCTTGGTTTCTGTCAAATTCTTTGTGACAGATACAGAATACATTCTGTATTCCGCCTTTAACAAGACTGGCGCATCAAGCGCGTTTGAAGAGATTTTTAGAAGGTGGTGATTTAATGCAGATGGCCTTGTATTTCCAGCAACGCTTTCACTTTCTGAATCGCTGTTTTTTTTATTACTCTGGGCAGACTAAAGGGGTTGTCAATACAGCTGTTTCTGCAGCAGTCCAGGCTGTTCGAGGCAGAGGACGAGGTGCTTTAACACGAGGGGCGTTTGTTGGGGCAGCTGCTGCTACTGGATACATAACACCAGGTAAGGCTTGACACTAACAGCTAACGGTTCAATTGTTTTATCTGCTGAGGTGTTCTTTTCCACGTGTGTCAGTCACCTGTGCAAGTGATTTCTTCAGCTTTAATCATCTGAGATGAAGCAGAAGGGAGAATTCATGGGACTTTAAATAAATCAAAGAGCCGAAAAACTGGCAGTACGTGTCCTTTATGAGTGTACAACTTGAAGCTCAGCGAGCACAGAGCACACAGTTATGGGCATAATGGCTCTCCTGGCTTTATTATTTTTGTTATGTATCTTCTTCGTAGTTCACTGCCATGGCACACTTCCTACCTAAGAACGTCCTGGATCACGTGCCCTTTAGCGTTAGGAGTGGCTTTCCCAAGAAACCCTTGTGGAGATTAAGTAGGCAGGCTTGGGAGTCCCTGTGCTCCCAGAAACCTTCTACATGAATTGCACATGTGAGTACAGCATCCATTAGTAGCTTCTGTGGCGGCCAAAATGCAAAGTAATTTCCATTCAGACCCTGGCTGATGTTAATTCATCACCCCTGCTGATCAGCAGAAATTTCTTTTGAAATCCAAGGCCCCTCTGGTTCACATCTGTCCTTGGTGCTTAGTTCCTTAGTCAGGAAATCTGCTGATTCCTTAGGGCAGATTTCCAGCCATCAGAAGCAAAACTGTTCCACCTTGAAGAGCTGAGTGCTCAGCTACTACTGGCTGGTACAAAATAGCGTAGGGTTTTTTGTTGTGTTGTTTTGTTTTGAATATGACAGGCACAGTAAATGCAAGAAAATTGTGACGAGGTGCTCGCTTTCTCATTCCCCTTGGTTTTCACAGTGCATTGTTCTTTGCGACTCTCTACAACACGTCGGAGGCTTGTAGGTGACACGTGAAAGGAATCTAGATGTTTTTACTTGGAATAAGAATCACAAATTTGTAAGAATGAGATGCTGGAGATTCCTTAGTCGAAGCAAATCCACTAGCTTCCAAAAAATAAAACTTATATTCCTCGTGCTCAGGTTTTCAGATTACAGCGTGAGCTCTAATTACGCCCTTCAGCAGTTTGCACGTGCTAATAGCATAGCCCTGTTTGGTAGACTTGCTTCCTGGCACAGTTGACAGCATGTCGTCTTCATTGTTCCTGTATGTTGATGTAATTGTAAATATTACAAACCTGTAATTCATTTTTAATGGCCGTTAACGCTGTTTTTGGAACTGTCTTTCTGCCCGAGGAGTCATTTATGAGAGACTTTAACCTGCCAGGGGCATGGTTCTTGCCAGCATGGAATTACTCCAGAATTAAGTTTAATTTCCCAGTCGTTGTAGTTGTTAAGCTTTTATTGGCCTTGGCCTTCACAGATTGTTTCTTTTCATCCCCTGTTCTTCTCAGAAATCGCTGGCTTTTTGTGATGGACACAAGCGATCCCACCGAAAACAACATGTAAAGCCTTTATGAACCAGTGAAACGTAGTAACTAAGATAGGTGTTGCTTTTTGTCTCGCTCCAGAGTCACACTTAGCTCTTTGGAAAAAAAAAGATCCTGTTCTCTGTTTGCCTCTGGGTGTTCAGATGTCCTTTGTGAAATTCTGTCTGTTAGAAATCACAGAGGAGGCAGAATTCACAGAAGCTTTACTCATGGTGATGTGGTATCTGCCACAGGCATCTCGCACACCCCTCTATATAATGGAAGTGGAGGAAGGTGCCTGTTCCCTGCATTAGACTGTATTTTAGGGAGAACATAAACAAATATGGGGATGTCTGGATCATGCTGAGTCCGTGCTCTGATAGTACAGACTTGAGGGCTTCAGCTGGAAGAAAATGCTAAGGAAATGAAATACAGACTGTAACTCTGATGCTGAGCTTAAGAAAGTCATCGGGTAGCTTGTTCTTCAAGCCACCATATAGAAGGATTTCAGTGTTTTCAGCAGTATTTATACGTATCGGTGTGAGTGTGCACGTTTCTCTGTGGTCCTGCTTCACGTACCAGAAAGGGTCCCTCCGTGTGGTGGTGTGCAGACACTCACTGTCTTCAGATACTCTAGGAAATGAAACCCATCCCTTCTGTGTTTATATTGCAGGCTACGGAGCACCGTATGGGTATAGTACAGCCGCGCCAGCTTACGGTATGTATAGCCAAATAATTAACAAATTAGAAATGACATAGAAACTGTTGTGGCAGTCCAAATGTGGCAGTCCAAGGAGAAATTCAAAGAGATTAAAGCTCTTAAACCATGACGACAACAACACTTTTATGCCATAACCTTGTGGTTCTTTTTTGGTTGGAGTAGCTTTTTTGCCTATGCTTTGCCTGATCTGTGGAAGGACTGCTTGTTCTAATTGCCTGTTCCCTTTCATACTGAAACTGAGTTGAAGTAGTTTTCTTACTTTTTACAGCCAATCTGTGCTCCATTCAAAGACTACCGAAGGGCCTATTTCAGCATCTCTGACCAATATTTATCTAAGTGGCATTACAGTAACATTGGCGAAACGTTTGTCCCCAAGTGTAAGTGGCTTGTGGACAAAGCTCCCTTAATGCTGTCAGCTCTGTGAAACCTCCAGTACAGTATGTGCATACGCCCCCACCCCGCCACCTCGGCTGCTTGGGACAAGCAGAACAGTTTTTGTGTAGCTTAGACCATTAGCAATCCGATCGCAAGGAAGCTAGGACATGGTAATTTGCCACAATGCTTCTTACTAAGAAACACAGTGATACTAGGCTGGCAAAGCACTGGTTTCGTACAGATTGTGAAATAAACTAATAATCAGAGAGCTATGACAGAAGGGTTTTTCTTAACTCAGCTTCTCCCTACCCACCGGCTTTTTTTATGCTAGACTAACAATGCATCCCTCTAACCGGCCCTTTTGGTTACTTTGAATGAGGTTTATGTGGCAATGGGAGCAAAGCAGTTTGGAGTCAGTGATATGTCCTGGCACACGAGAAGCGAGGCCGCCAGAACCAGGCCCGCTGTCCTCTCCTGTCGCAGGGACTGGGCGAAGGCCTGCTCCTCAAGACAAGTTGAGTACGTTTCAAGGCCTGCAGTTTTTCATATCAGAAACTAAGCCTGCAATCTGCTATTAATTTTCATGCTTTTGTAGCACTTGCCATACTTGTTCCTCTCAAATTTGTACAGCTTGAGCAATACCAACTCCCCTGACAGCATTACAGAAGTTAAAAATGTTTTGAAACATTGATTTCATTACTTTACGTTAGAGGTACAAGCTATAAACAGTGGAAGAATGCTGCCGCTTTACTGGAAGTGTTCACTTTGCTTGACTAAGACCAGCAGGTCCTGTTCTATACATCTGCAATGGAAAGGGGAAGGAGAATAGGCCCATGGGCCGCACTTACACTGGGGAATTCTCCCTCCAAAACTGAAGCAACGCTCTCTAGTTTTAGAACTGCTGCCCTATTGACTGGTCAAGTGCTTTGGCAGAACGGCAGCCTACAGCACTGCTGTCCCATTGAGCGTACTCTCTGTTGTCTTTTGTGTTGCATTACACGAGGAACAGCTACGTGTTTTCTCACAGAAAAACGAAAGGAAGTTTAGTTTAGGGCTTACTTCATGGTATGGATTTTTAAGAAATCCCTTTGGTTCTTTCCAAGCACCAGTCACGCTCTGTAACTAGGATGAACGGTACCTGCGTGTATGTATTTGTGCGAGCAGGGACACATAGCGACGGAAGAGGAATCATTTCCCTGCTGAAAAGAATGCAGTTGTTACCAACTTTCCTCGCAGCTTCTCTTGCTTTTTTCATTCATTCCTTCTGTTGCGTGGTTTTTTCACGATACCTGTTTCGGGAGCTAGATTTAATCACTGAGCTCTGTGTGTGTGTGACATATCACTGACTTCAAAGCATTGTGGAATTGAATGCCCCCATTTTTCACATAAAGAGTTTCTGTTTTTAATGTCTTATGATTGTGATGCGAAGTACTGGGATAATGCTTTTTGGCTGTAAGGTAAACATGTCTCCTTGCCTTTGTAAGCTGTTGCATGTTGGGAAACTTCACTTTGATCATCTGGTGCTCTGGAATACCTGCTGTTGCTGCTTTGTGATTTCTAAACGGATACGTAGGTTAAATACTAGAATTTAAATAGGCCAGATTAAAAACCAAACAAACGTTTAATTGTGCAGAAGTTTGTGAGGCCACAAGAACTCTGTAATAATCACGAAATCAGGCAGATATTAGTACTTCCAGATTTGCCACTTCAATACAGGAGAGGAAATGCAGAATAACGAGGCAGACGCAGCATTTACTGTAGGTGCTTGGTATTTGGCTGACCTACCCGGATGCTTATCAAAACTGCTGAACAGTTTCCCGTGAGTTCTCTTTTATGCACAGCAGTGCCTGTCTAGCGTATCTGCGATTGTAACTGGCCTGTGAAATTAACTCAGGAGATAGACCGAGACAGTAGAGATTAATTACCATAAAGATTACGAAGCAGAGCGTCAAGTCCAAGTACACGCTCTGCTTTTGAGAATACTGCTTACTTTAATTTTACCAAACACCAGGACAAAAATAAAAGCAAACTAAGCTAACCATCTGTTTGAAATAGTGCAAAGCGTGGAAGTGTTACTGCTTATGGGACTCTGCACCCTAAAATCACATTGACTGACTGATCTGGAAAAGGTTAATAAGAACACTACTGTAAGCTCTTATCTGACTTTCTTGGATCACTGAACTTATTTGGAGTCCTCTCCCTTTCTTCTCTCTGTAGGTTTACCCAAGAGAATGGTTCTGTTACCAGTTATGAAATTCCCAACTTATCCTGTTCCCCACTACTCATTCTTTTAGCAAATGGCAGAAGCTAATTCCTATTGATTGAACAACACAGTACAGTACAGAATGTTAGAAGAAAAAAAGCCTTTTTATCCTGTTTTCTTTGAACACATACTTGAGCAAAGTCATTTGTAAAGAAACATCTTTTTCCTACTTCTTGATTTTAACAAAATGCAAATTTAGTTCTCTAAAACTTGAAAGAAATGTTCTGTGAAATGTTACCTCATTTTCAAATAACTTATACCAGCCTTCTGTTATAGGGAAGAACTAGAAGCTTAAATCTTACGTTTTAAATGAAGTATCCAATTATGTAAAATTAAATTTGTGAAGGATGTATAGAATATAAAACACTGATCACAAATAAACTGTTTTGTTGTAACACAAGACTACTGCCTGTTTCCTAATGCAGTCACACAGATTCAGTTAAATGACCTGTACTTGTTGTAGGGTTATTAAATGCAGGGCATAGGTCTTTAAAAATTAAAAGTTAAACCCCCCCAAACTCACACAATAGAAACCTTACAGTTAACATTTAACTTTGTAAATATTATGGTGTGTAATAAACTTAGTAAAATATGGGTTAAATACTGTTTTATCTTTTTTTTTATAGTTGAGCATCAGTACCTGAGTTTCCTTACAGTCTTTCAGATCAGCATACTGTAACTGTGATTTTTAGACACAGTCTTAGTTATCCAAGAAGGCTTTTCACTTGTACACAAAATACTGAAAAACAAATGAAACGCAACGAGTTAATCTTAGGCTGTCTCTCTCCGTATTAGTTTACATTCTCTGAAATAAGTATTAAACAAAGGAAGTTCCCACGGAAGGACTCTTGTTACGTAATTACAGGGATACACAGTTAAATCCGTATTGCCCAGAGAAAGGACAATAATGTTACAATCAGGCTCTTTGGAGCTCAAAAGCTGCTCCTTCTCCTTTCTTTTGTGTTTTTAAAAAAAAAAAAAAGAAAAAGAAAAAAAAAAGAAATTGCACTTGTTCTTGTGGCCTTCTTCACTTTTAAGATTGTCTGCCCACCCTTGATTTTCCATCCACCATTTCTACAGAAAGCATTTTAGTTGTCAATCTTGCATTAAAACAAAGGGTTCTCCTTTTCCCCCTTACATTTGTAAGAATCTAAAGCAGCAACAAGGTCCCCATGAAAACTTGCTATTTAATTGTCCCAGTTCTTGTTGAGTGCTGCTGTGAAAAGTGACACACTTCAGCCATAGGCCAGTACTTTTCTAAGAGTTGGTGCTCAAACCGAAAGAATCCTCTTTCCGATAAGGAGTGTGCGCACCTGTCTGAAATTCCAGGACAGGCCCCAGCTCCGCGCTGTCTTCCTGTGTTGTAGAATTCTGCATAAAAACTGCTGTGGGCTCTAACAAGGGACTCAGCTCGCCTTTATTAAGGTATCACCCCACAAAATAAGCAGCGTTGTTGGTCGCACTTCTTTACTCAGACCTCACCCGTTGCTTTTCCATAGGTTTGCTTTAGTTCATGCTCTTTTAAAGCTTGCCTTTATACACTCTGTTCTCCAACAGACTCTGCTGCCGAGGCGGGGGAGCTTTATATACAAAGAGGGTGTAAGAATGGTGCTTAAAGCAATGTAAAGTTCCTCCTCCCCTACGCCCCCCGGTCTAGGGAAAAGAAATATTAGAAAAGCACAAGGGGTGGCTTACATAACAAGCTGCTTTTCTTGGAATTAACTGCAGCTGTTATTCTTAAGCTAAGTATTCGTGCTTAGGAATGTGTTCCTATCGTAAATGGTTGTTCTTCTGCCGTAGCTCTCGCTTTCGTTTGGTGTTGGTGGTACTTTAATAAAAAGCGTGGATCTATTGACAAGCGGTGGTGAGCCTGCTGTCGTCATCCACGCGTTAGCGTTGCAATCAAGAGCAGGGGCTCGGGGATGTAGTCAAATTGAGGGGTGCTCGTAAATCACAGATATGTTTTGCTGGCCTATGGATGAAAGGAAGCCATCACGGAGCAGAAAAAGCATGGCTGATAAGAGCCCGTTTTTGTTAATCAAATATTCATTAAAGGAATCTTTCCTCTGCGCACATTTTTTCCCCCCCGCCTCTTTCGGAGTTCCCCTGATTGGCAACTGTTGATAGTTTCTTTTTATTTTTTTTTGGATCCCCAGCTTTGTAAAATTTCAAACAAAATATTCTCGGAACCAATTCTGTACGATCAACATTCGTAAGCCAAATAACTCGTTCTTATTTCAAAAACAAGGAGGGCGCTATGCTCTTTTCCAACATGATGGCAGTCATTTCAGATGATTTATAGAAGTCATTTTTTATTTTTTGTCATTTGTTGGGAGTTACTAACCACATTGTAAACTTGCCCCCTTGCTGCATATTTTACATTTCTCTGCTTTACTGAAAATACGAATGAGCTGTCAGTTCTTTGTTTAGAAAGTGGTAACCTTGGAAGTGTTAGATGTTTCAATACCTTCAAAGAATTAAAAGTGCCCGTTGTACAATGAAAATTCCACTTGCAGCTGAAAGAGCAGAGAAATTTAAATGGAGCTTTAGCTTCAGTCAGTCTCTCTGAAATTAACGTGAAGTTTTTGCTTCTCTGCTCTTTTCCCACTGTAGGTGGTTTTTTCATTGACAGTCCCTATTGCCAGCCTCTCAGCATCGCACCTTTTATTATTCACTTGGGCCCTCAAGATTTCTTCTCTGACTTCTAGAACCATCAGGTTGTGTGGCTCGAAATGGCATTTTGCACATGTCTTAAAAGCAAGAACAAACGTGGCTCGTTTTGAGGTTTCTCAACTTCAGACATGGAATCTGAGCTTTTTTCCTTTTTTTTTAAAGTGTTTTTCTCACTTCTTGAACTTTGTTCCGTTTAACGAAAAGCAATAGTTACTCCAAGCCACAGTCCTTTCTTTGGGTACACAGCAATAGATGTGTATATACTTCTGGCTGTTTCTTTACACTAGAAGGGAAAGACTGGTGTGTGGGGAGGGGGGGTGGGAACCAAACACCAGAACAAGAAACAAAACCTAGCAGAGTGCCTGCTTCAAGCAGTGACTCCTGCATTTACTTTCACTATTTAAGTACTTCAGCAGAATTTTAATACTATGACTGTATTTGCATGTTTCCTGTAAAGATTGCTACAAAGACTTGCAATGGTCACTCTTGAAGCAGTACTGCTTTGTGCCATTGTGCATGTCAGCAGACATGAAATGTAGCAAAAAGGCAGAAAACCAAATACATATTTTTTCCCAAACCTAACTAAATGATATATTCTCTCTCTCTCTTCCTCACATCATTAATATGAGGCACAAAAAGGGTAGGCCTCGACTTGACTTTCAAACAGATTGCTTTTGTGTCTCACACTCATCACCGAACGATAGGGAAACATAGCATTTGGTAAACGTTCAGTTCAAAAAATGTTGCTGCTCTAAATTTACTGAGTTTTTTTCCATGTAAATGTTTGTATGTTGATATTCTGAGATTGTGACTCAGCAATCAGCAATAACTGAAAGGTGAATGTTTTTTTAAATGGTATTGGAACATCTGTATGTTGCAGCTTAAGCCTTTTAAGCAGTTTTCAGCAGGTTAATACCACTTTATTCTCATTCTCTCCGGACCTTCATAGCCATATGCACTTGTATAAAATAAGCAGAAATGTAGTGACTGTAAGCTGAGATCGTGATATAAAAGGTAAGAGATTTTATTTTCGGCTTAAAGAATATTTTTATTGCCTTTTTTCTAAAAATCTCATATACCTGTGACAATCTTGTATATGGCACGTTTTTACCATGTCTTGTTTAACTAAATGTTTAAACAGGTAATACGTAGGTCTGAATTCCAACTTTGTGTTTTTCAAGGCCACTTCAAATACTCCAGTTTCAGTTAAAAAAGAAAATATTACTTAACAGTTTTAAGAAATTGTTTGGTTTTATCAACAGACTGTTCTCCTTCGCATACCTTTCTCTTGCGTAGCGTAAAAAGCTGTATTGATACTGCTGCCTGTCAGGCACTGCATTCCTTGCGTACCTGTGGAAAACGGCTGGGCAGGTACCAAAGCCACGGCCATGGCCTGCACTGAGAGCCAGACCATGGTTATAGGTATGTGGAATAAAAATGGGAAGTGGAAAGTGTGACGTTAACTAATACAGAGAGAAAAGATTTCCCTAAACTATTAAAGCTAACTCCAAATGAAGAGTGAAAGACTCTGATGATATCACAGTTAAAATCTGCAGAGATCACGTTACATCAGGCCAAAGTAACTCACGAAGCAGCCAGGTTTGCTTTCCTCTTGTGGGTGCAGAGGCAGGAGAGGCAGGCAGGCAGGCAGGCAGTGATTTAACTCTGCATGAATAATTTGCTTCGTTGTGGTTTTCTAAAGCTAGAAACTAGGATACAGCCATCCATAAATAATTCTTCTCAGTTCTGTAGTAAATGTTTTAACAAATATTTTACTTGCATTAAAATGGTTTTGGATTACGACCTATATGGTGCACATACGTGTAGTTTTAAAATACTAGGGTTTTTTTTTAATTTGTCTTTCTATAACCTTGCGTTATGCAAAGTTGCGTAGTACAGTACTGCACAACTGCAGTACGTGCAGTACTTGAAGTTGCTGGAAACAACTCTTTTTATATAAAAATGGTAAAAAAAAAAAGAAAAAGGGAGGGAGTTGATGATGTATTAGCATTTTAGGGTCTCAATTAAGAGAGGAAAGCATAAACAAACCCTGACTGATCACAGTTTATACTGATGGAAAACAGGAAAACACTTGGTATGGAGTATGTAGTAGTGTATCAGGCCCAAAGCTTGTTGTTTTGCATCAAAATATAACAGCAAACTATATTTCATTTCAATATTGAAAACATCAAACTCAGTAAATATCTGCATGTGTAGGTTATCCGTAACTCCGGATGTGTCTGGATAGAATTCATAGGCTGATATAGAAAAATAG
>VZSC01012634.1:97355-155976 GCA_013398225.1 Steatornis caripensis | reverse complement strand
AGGCAGGCAGGCAGGCAGTGATTTAACTCTGCATGAATAATTTGCTTCGTTGTGGTTTTCTAAAGCTAGAAACTAGGATACAGCCATCCATAAATAATTCTTCTCAGTTCTGTAGTAAATGTTTTAACAAATATTTTACTTGCATTAAAATGGTTTTGGATTACGACCTATATGGTGCACATACGTGTAGTTTTAAAATACTAGGGTTTTTTTTAATTTGTCTTTCTATAACCTTGCGTTATGCAAAGTTGCGTAGTACAGTACTGCACAACTGCAGTACGTGCAGTACTTGAAGTTGCTGGAAACAACTCTTTTTATATAAAAATGGTAAAAAAAAAAAGAAAAAGGGAGGGAGTTGATGATGTATTAGCATTTTAGGGTCTCAATTCAGAGAGGAAAGCATAAACAAACCCTGACTGATCACAGTTTATACTGATGGAAAACAGGAAAACACTTGGTATGGAGTATGTAGTAGTGTATCAGGCCCAAAGCTTGTTGTTTTGCATCAAAATATAACAGCAAACTATATTTCATTTCAATATTGAAAACATCAAACTCAGTAAATATCTGCATGTGTAGGTTATCCGTAACTCCGGATGTGTCTGGATAGAATTCATAGGCTGATATAGAAAAATAGAAAAATAGCTGTTAAATATTGTTAGCTTTGCTACTGTGGGCAGAAACGTGATCTGGCCTATATATTTGCACCTGGGGAAATGAACTTAAGGAACTGTACCAGTGACTTGCCTGTGAAAGCACATAACCATTTGATTACATTTGCAGGTGAACTGATGAGCCATCAGAATGTCCTTCCCATTCGGTGGTGCAGGTTTTCATCTGCTGTTATCTTCAAGGTGCAAACCTGGGGCTTGGGCTGAAGCTCACTTAAAATTCAGTTCATTCTTTCAGCTTGTCAGGCTAAGCAGTCCTGATAGCAGAGCAGCAGGCTGCTCTGGCTCCTTCGAAAGACAGAATTTCGTATGCATCAAGGCAACGTTAAGGTGCATTACAATGAACTTCTCTTGAGTATTCCTTTCCTAGGCTTAACTGATGTCAGTCTGACAAGCACTGTCCAGTTCAAGGACTGATTAATAAAATGTCTTGCTGACTCCTACTTGATCTGTTTCTTTGTGGCCTGTACTTGGCAGCTTAATCCATTTGTATTGGTTTCCATCAGAACTGCTTTGACTGTGAATTTCTGTATTTTTCCATCATTACCCTTTTAACTCTTACAATCCCAAGCATTCCACTCTTCTGCTTATTCTAAATTCTCGCTTTGTTGGATCTTCTCTTTTTAGCTGAAAAGATACTAAATTTCTCTCTAGTACATTTTTGTTCGTAACGCAAGAGCTGACGTCCAAAATTTGTCCCCTTGCCTTTGCCACACCCCTCCTCAGTAGGACAGACACCATTTCCTGATACGTGAAATACACAGTGTACTTAAGGCTCCTAAATCCTTTGTTTTGCAGCCACTTGGAATCAATGATAAGATCCTAAAGTGCAAGACTGCCTGGGAACCTGTCTTATTGACAGTGGAACTTGAGCAAAACATTCCCGTGTATTGAACTGTCGCTGAGGTAGGCTCCCTAAGTGCATAATTGGCATTTGAGAGAGCAGTTAAATTCTAACGGTAGGTTTTAACTAACTAACTGAAATGCCAGGCTATTATCATTTGGTGAGTAATTTGGGTAACATCTGCTTGATCAATGTTGCAACAAGCACTGTTTTGCTAAGGCAGAACTAGAAACTCCTTTCTTTTGCATAATACTTGCAGGTTTCCTTTTAAAAGCCTCCTCCTTTAGAGCATGGTCTAAAGTGCCTTTTCTGTGAGATCAGAGGTCTATTTTACAGCTACTGAGCTTTGTATTTCTGGATGTACCCAACAGCCAAATATGTGAACCTGGTTCCGTGTGCTTTGTGCAGCTGCTGGTATTGTTGCTTATTTTGTAGTACCTTTTCAGTGAAGCAGAAATGTTATAGTTTGGCTTTCTGGTTCACAGAAAAGAATTCAGAAAAAGTTCCCTTCCGTAAGTGTATAGAGATATATATAGATATAGATAGATATAGATAGATATATATAGGACAGCAGGGAAAGTCTATGCCTGTACGCTACCCACCTTAACCCTAGTTTTAGCTAACCAGATGATAGTGTGTATTTTGGGAGATGGTGTCTGGCACTTAAAAGGATTAGAAGAAGCCAGAGCTTTACGATAAAGAACTGACCTGTTTAATGTGTCACCTGGATCGGAGGTGGATGGCACTACTGAAGAACAACTGTGAGCTTTGGTGGTCTGCTCAGTTAACACTGAGGCAAGCGAGGCTGTTTACGGAATGAGGATAAAATACAGACTGCTCCAATGTTACGACAGCATTCGTTTGCCTTTAGCCACTCCTGCGTACAAACCCATAATCAGGCAGGTACTTGCTTTCCCTTTCTACCACTCTGGGTTTCAGGGCACCACACGAGGGAGAGATGTATGTGTAACAGCCTGTTGCGTTGTCTGACCCACGTCTGAAGTGCCTGTGCAGGACAGCGGTTTGCTCTGGCCCCTCTCCCCTTCAGAGAATTTAATTAATTTGACTTCTTACACAGTTGTAGCATTGGTGTAAGAGCAGCACTGATATGGCCCTGCTGTGAGGTCATGCATTATAGAAGCAAGTGTTTTCCTTTGTTTTGAAATAGGTGAAAGCTAGACAGAAGTGTTTTTTAGAAATTTGTCAGCACATGACTTCAGAGGAGACCTGGTGTTCCCATACATATGATAGGAATCAGCTGGTAGCTCCTCTCCAAAAGTGCACAGCTCTGCAAGTAGCTGGCACCTCCATTTCACCAGCTGCAACGGTCAAGGAACCTTACTTTTAAACAGCAGTCTTTACAGATGGAAACGCTTAAGTACTGTGTACTGCTAACCATACCTCAGCATTTTTCCTCCTGATGGGCAAGTGGCAGCTGGAATACTTGTCACTTTCCCAGATACGCAACTGTGAATTTTGAAGAAATAAGGTATTAATAAAGTAGGACTTCAATCCTACTTTGCCAGCCATATGAGATTTCTCCAGGCGTGTTCTATCTAGAGAAGGTTTCAAGGCAACCAGACTGGTCTGGAGGGCTTGGCTAGCTAAAAGCATGGTACATGATGCTTCTTGCCATTGTGTCCTCTCTCTGCCAGTGCTTGCTGTCTTCCTTAAGCACACAATCGGGAGCTGGAACATGGTGACCTTATTCCTGGGCTTTGTGCCACTTGGATGGAGGGAGGCCAGCCTATACTCACGAAGAGAATGTGTAGCATGTGGCCTCTGTTGCCCAAGCAATTTCTGTTGGACACAGTGCATGATCCAACCCTCACAAAGGCGATTTAGTGCCTGGGTAGGTGGTTCCTAATCTGTCTAATTTGCTGTCATGTAGCCAATGTGAGTTAATTAGATGATTCAGCAATTGTCATGGCTTGCACTTAATGTGCCCATTTAACCCTGCTGTCGTGACCTTCACTGCAGTTAGTTTCACCTTTGCTTCTGTGAAATCTGTCCTCCTTCCCTGCCTTTTCTGATCACCACCTAGCATCCCAGTAAATAACTGATCCTCTCAAATTATGGAATTGTTACACAGAAGTTTCTAGATTCTCAAAAACTTTTAATCAGTCTATGAAGGTCTTCAGAGAAACAAGTTTTCCTATGTTGACTTATGTGCCAAGGGACTACTTCTACTCATTTACAAAGGTCTGTGAAAACTACTCTGGTATCTCTGATCTCTGGAGAGTCGGATTCTTTCTTTGAGAACACTTGCCTTCTGGTAGGAAAAAAGATTTAGTGTGTCTTACTCAATAAAAGACTATGCCCTCTAGCCACTGAAAGAACTTAATTGGGGAAGAGTGCACAAATCTAGAATTACTTGAGGCTTTTTGCTTTCATTGAACTATTGAGAAAAATTCCCCTGAAGACAAGTTCTTCACATTATTAGGAAATAGAAAATGAAGGAGGAGTGGCATGAAGATTTTTCAAGTGGTCTAGGAAAAAAATCTCCTGTTTGTTGGCTGTTGAACTATGGGACATCAATCTCTCAACACTTACAAAACTCCAAGATAGACAGCAATAAACGTGAGCAGCTTTAACGTACCACCCCTGACCCAGTCCCAGCACTGTCCTTGGAGACCGAGCCTGGCAGTCTGTTTTTTCAGTCACGGGTCCCCTGAAAGAAACAGCATCCCTTGCTTCATTTGTAATTCTGCATCTGTACTTCTGAGAGCTGGTAGATCGTCGCAGTCTAGAGGTGGGATTCCTGAACATCTCTCCAGAACTGTATAAATGAAGAGCAAGCAGACAATAGAGTATTTCAGTCTTTACTCACTCAGACAAAATTACAAGTTCCCCTCTGCCTCTTTTGCTTGGTAGGCTAACATACAATCAATGGGTATTAGAACTTCTTGCCTATAGCTAAATTCTCTGTAGACAGTTGCCTGTTACTTAATCAAGGGAAAAATATATTCCAGCTTCAGATGAGTGAGTTAGCTTACAAAAACATCTACTACTTCCGGTGGCTCTGGGAAACAGCACAAGAGCTCTACTGCAGAGGATTCTTTTGGATACATGATGAGATACGTAAATACAAAGTTCAGATTGTTGTTCTCAGTCGTGAAGCTGACTCAAGACCTCTCCTCTCTGGCATCAAATGAAAATGAGCTCTCTGCTGGACTCACTAAGGAGTTCTGTTTGTTAAGAACGGTTATTCTGTCTTAAAAAACAGTAACTCAGCTTGAATGTTCAGGACACGGGCCCTCTCGGGCTTTCTGCTGAATAAATCTCTTGAATTTATTGGCTTGTTCAAAGCAAAGGGACACTGTAGTTGCATCTGCTACCTACAGTGTACGAGACAGCTTGTCTAACAGCTCATTGGTTTCATTCTTCTGTTTTAGCACATCTAGTTTGCTGTGAATCTGATCCTTACTGTAAGTGGAAATTCTGTTATAGTCATTTCAGAGCAATTGACTGGGGAAAGCCAGCACTGCAGTCCTATGCCTACGGATTGTGGCAGCAGTTTTCACCTGTACTTTCTTTTGTACATCAACCACTTACTTAAGCTAGTAATTAATTGTTTGACATTAAGAGAATTTCCATCACAAAGCTGTTTTATTACTTAACCCCAGAATTTATGTCTCCTTAGCTTTATTTGTGTTATCTAAACCCATACCTATTTATGTCCAGGTATTCAAGTGCTCCTGACATAATCTTCCTTTTCCCCATTCTGCTCATAGAAATGGAACCGATTCAGTTGTTCCTTTGTAACCGGTGTTTACGATAACACAAAAGCACGAGCAGGACACATACATACACCTGTTCCTCTAGTCTGAGGTCTCCTAGGAGAAAGGGTGCTTTTTCTGCTAGGCCTGTCTGATATTGTGTAGGCAATGCAATGCCTTACTTAAAGTAGCTGCGTGAGCGTTAAGATTTAAATTCAGTAAAGTGGTATTTTTCTCCAATTCCTGTGGCTGCGTGAAAAGTTCAGACCACACGTTACCTTGACGTTTAAGAGGAGCTGAATGTCCAAAAGCGGTATGTGGAGATGTGCAGTTCTAAAGCAAATTTCTTATTTTGGATGTTGTTTTATCTTGTATTTGGTGCCTTAACTCTGTACGATCTAAGGTCATACACACTGTACCATGGGTACTTTAATAGTTAAGTGTACTTTAAAAGAACCCATCAAGCCTGCTCTACAGAAACATTTGCAAAGACTGAAGCCTTCTCCGTGGGAGAGTTCTCTTCCGTGTTTAATTAACAATCCATTGATAAACAAGAGTTGCAAGAATTTAAAGAGCATATAAAAATTTTAACTACAGATTGAGAGTGAATTTACCTGATTTCCAACTGCAAAGGTTTGTGGCAATAAGATAATTAAAGGTGCAGTCTCTTCTGTGCTGTGTAAGTAAACAACATCAAAATGTTTTATAGCTAGCCAGTAGCACATGCTTGTGAAAACCTCTGGACTGTTATCTCTACTAGAACAAATTACAATAATTCTAGAAGGCATTAATTGAATGTAACTGGCTATGCTTCATTGGTACAGGGGAGCTGGAATGAGTAAGAGTTGCAATTGACTGTTAATTCCAAAATACCACGTGGACTTAAACCTCATTCCTGCCTCTTACCGGGATCCAGAAGCTCCAGGTGCCTTATGCTGCTTTGCAGTTCACGAGGTGTAGTGCAGCTTCTATTTGAACACCCACATGCTGAATGCATCTGGTCCTGGTAGAATGGACTGAGGCAAGAGAGAGAGAGAAAAGAAAAAAATGAAGCTAGAATGCCCTTCTCCAATCTTAAAGGTTGAGCATCATACATAGGAAGCTGGAGGGAAAGTTGCACTGTCTTTTCCAAGTCCATTAATAGAGTCTGTGGTAAAACCAGGAGGTTCACATCTGCTGTCAGCCTTAGTATACTAAGAGCAGGGGGAGCTGGTATTGCCTTTTCAATAGTTTATAAGAAATTAGGTAAGAAAGAGGTTTAAGCAATCCCTGTAGCAGGATAAAAGCTGCTAGTGATGTTGCTACAGGAGATTAAATTTTTTTTCTGTTCAGTAAACAAGTCCAAAATAGAGGGTTTTCCAGAGAAGGAAGACGAACAGGAAAAATCCAATGAACAAATTCTATTTCCTGGCGCAGCCCTATCCAAGACAGGAAGACTGCTCCAGGCATGTAGAGAGCATGCAACTGAGTTTTGGGAGGGAAAGAAATAATGATAAATTTCCCCTAAAGGAGTACTAGTAACTTATTTCTACAATGCCCACAGCATTCTAGACAACTTGCTTTTACACTGAACAGCATGGCAACAAGGGAAAGCAGATACTGCTTCCACAACTACATGTTGTAATGTACATATTTCAGGTCACCAATATTGCTGTAACTAGTTATGACAAAGTAGGTTCATCTTACCAGAAAAGCACATTTTGACGTTCTATCCACTTCTATTTTTTTAAGCTAGAGGGGAGTTAATTATAGCACTCATCTGTTTTGAAGGGAGTAGAGCAGAAGGTAAGTTTCAACTTCATACTTGGAAGCTGCTACAAATAAGTTGATTAACAGTGTTGCATGGAAACAACCTGATGTACTTACTTATTTTCTTAGTGCTCGTTTCTGTGTTCTTAGAAAAGCACAAGCTTGTGTAAGCGTAATCAATACAGAGTTACTCAGGGTATCGTGTTATCTCAGCAGTGGACACTAACTGCATCTTAAGTCAACAGGCACATATAAATCATGCTTAATTAAGAGGAGCAGAACATCTTGGCAGGTTTTGCTTTACTACTGGCACTGTTACAATTTAATGATCTATGCATACAGAAATGTGTGTATTGCTGCTCTCCCAATAGAACTTGTGGTTCTGTGAGGGCATCCTGTAAACTAACAAAGTAAAATGTAGTCAGTGTAGGAGAGAGAGCATTCTTTCATTATTTCCACAAAGAACTGTTTGTAAGCAGACAGGAAGTGATACTTCTCAAAGCAGAATAATGGTGGGCTGAAGAACAGCATTCAGCGCAGTACAGCTTTTGAAAAGTTAGTCATTATAAGAATTTGATTACAAAAGTTCTAATTTGCTGTACAGATTGTTTCCTGTGTTTTCAAACTAGCATCTCAGCGTCCCTCCTCAAAATAACAGGGTAACGACAAATGTAGTTTTCTAATAGCATCTATTGCCTGAAAATATACATATACTGGAAGAAATCGGAGGCTGTACTGCACAGAGCATATTCAACTACAGAGCCATTCTCTGGGCAATGCTGCATAATTTAAGAGTGGGTAAATATGCCTTCAGGGACAACATGACACAGAACAGATGTTTAAAAAAACCCACACAAACCAAAACAAAACACAGAAAGAAGCCTCAAAGCTTTGTCCAGTCATACATTTATTCTTCCCTGAAAAAGGGACAGGTACACTCACTCATACGTGCTTGGTGACTTATACATCAGACATCACAAAGGTCCTTAAGTACAAATGTTTTGAAGCTAAGTCTCCTTTTGGACAGAAAAGGGAGGAAGCTGACTCTGTCTTCCAGTTCCAAAGTGCAGTGTCTTATTTCTGATCCTAACCCTAAGTCAATATTTATTGATTGAAGTGACTAAGCTTTTTAGGTCTACAAGCTCTCTACAAAGCAATTGTTCTCTCAAGCCTCTGCAGGGGCCAGCAACTGGTGCTTAACTACTACTTCCTACTTCCACTCCAGAATGTCACCTGTCCTCCAGCTGTCCCAGAGCCATTCTGGGATGCTTGCACTTCTAAGGGAGAAAGACTGCTGTGGGGGGACTGTCAAAAGCACTGAAATACTGCAGCAGAGCAAGTCCCAGTGGGCTGTATGCTTCTTGAAGTCCTGTCCAGATCTTAGTGACAAAGTTGAGCATGAAACCTGTACTGCCAAATGTACCAGCCCCTTAATGAGAAGGGCATCTATGAGAAGCAGTCTCAGAAGCGGAGATTTTGAGGAAAGGCTGGTGTTTTCCAAGTCCAACTCAAGCTTTTTTCTTTTTTTTATTTAGATGGTTGAGTTTACACCCACCAAAAATCCCACCATCAGTCCAATCCAATAAAACAATTGCTCCTAATTTGGGCTAAAACATCTCCCTTCTATAACCCAAACCACCACCACCCATCCATCTAAAGAATTCTTAAGCAAAGACTCCTCAGGAGGCAGAGCCCTGCTAGAGTCTGCACACTCAAAGGCAGACAGGAAATCTGGCAGTGCAGTATAATGTGACTTTTCTGATGGCAATTACTTCTACCAGACAAGGAAAAGACAGAAGCAGTGCTTTGGGGCAGTGTTTCATGCTCAGCAAGTTTGTAGAGGGAAGGAATGCAATTCTATAAATCACTTGTACTGTATTTCTGTTTCTAGACTTGAATGAATTTCACTTTTCCTTTGTGGGTCAGCATAGTAAACATTAAAGAAAAGGTCTATTTTTCTAAATCTCTTTCACCAATAGAGGTCTGACCTGCAGCCAACAGCTGGGTTTATTTATCCAGAGCAGACAGAGTGTTTATTTTTACACTAAGATTGGATATGGCATTGAATAAAAACAAGTATGACCTTTGAACTATCTAAACCTTAAATACTATGAACAAATTCCACAAGTGAGGAACATGGTGGACAGTTCCATGTTTCTTCCCCATAAATCTCTCTCTCTCAAAAGAAGTTACCCAGAATTAAACTTCCAAATGAAGTACAAGAGATCCTTGTGGTCTAATTACAGACTACTTTCAAAATATTTAAGATTTCTCCCGATTTGTAATCTGCAGAGAACAATGACGAATAAACTATTCCTGACTATACTGTAAATAAAGCAACTTCAAATAAACTAATTCGGCAACAACCTTAGCTATTTATAGCGTTAAAAATGTAATCTGAACATTCAAATTGTCTTAATTTGGTAGCAGTTGAGTGGGAAGAAAAATAACTGCACAGTGGATTTTAAATTGAGCTGCATCTACTCACTAGCCAAAAAAGCCTGCAAATGTAAAGTAAATGGAATGCTCTTTGTACGTTGAGTTGCTTCCTCATGTGATGCTGTACCCTGTACACTTGGCTTCATTTGGCTTCTGTGCTGTGGTCTGTATGCCAGCCACTGTTCTTAACTGTACACAACCCTTAGATCTGCACTGTAATCTTGGTTCATTTGCCACCGATTGTAAGCCAATGCTACAGACTTCTCTGTATATAAAACCGTAACCATGTCCCATTTGCTTCCAATAGCATATACAATAAAGGCTTATCTCTGTAAACAGGAATCATGGCCTTATGACTGGTTCGGGGTTTTTTTTGTTTTCAGTGAGGAAACTGGCTTTAAGGTTTTTTGAAACCTGGCAAGTCAAACGACGGAAGTCCATTCTACTTTAAGTCAGGTAACAGGCTCAGCAGAAAGGGGAGACAGGCTTCCTAAGGCCGCAGTTTTATCAGAGACGATTATTAGCAAAGTTACGACTTTTGAGGTGTAAACATAAAGTACAATCATGCCGTAACAAGCAGAATGCATTCCTTCACAGAGGTGGCAGTCAGTGGAGCAGACAGGACTAATTCTTGCATATGCATGCTGAAAATCACTGAAAAAAAAAAAAAAAAGCACTGAAATCATGCAAGGGCTGCTGCACATAAGTACCACTGGGGGTTAGCCAACGAAAGCAGGAACAGAGAAGCCCAGAGAAGGCTGCGATGAGACTAGCCAGGAAGGCAAGTTTTACTTCAGAACGAAAACTGGGCAGTTCCTAGTATTTAGCTAATTAGAAATACTGGATGTTTATTTTCTTAAAAGATAAATTACATATATAAAGAACTAGTAAAGTTCTCTCTCAAAGTTTTTTTAATCTCCTGCCCCTCTCATTTCAGTGTATTTCCTAAACATTAAATTCCTGTGGTCCCAGTCTGTCCTCTGAGGTCTGAAGCAAATCCAAGCAATTTCCTTGTCCAGAGCGACTGAGGGCAGGAGTTGAGGATACCATGAGAATTGTGTGACTGTTGTTGTTTGCTTGAGGCTGCAACTCATGGTAAGATTTACTGGAATATACAAGTACGTCCAGTTGCCCGGAGTTACAGAACACAGTTCTAGTCTAGAAGGGAAGGTAAGAGAAGTCATTTTATCATACGCTCTCACCTTTTTCTTAGAAGTGTTTTTTCTGGTCCTTAATTCAGCATTTCAAGTGTAGCACAGAGGTGATTAATCAAATTCAGAGGAGATCAACCTTGAAGAAGGATTAAAAATGGTTGTGAGCTGACTAAAGTTGAGATTGCTTTTAATAAAATGAGACGTATGGAAACCCACAGCTTAGCATGTATGACAACTGGAACAAGANTTCAGCATTTCAAGTGTAGCACAGAGGTGATTAATCAAATTCAGAGGAGATCAACCTTGAAGAAGGATTAAAAATGGTTGTGAGCTGACTAAAGTTGAGATTGCTTTTAATAAAATGAGACATATGGAAACCCACAGCTTAGCACGTATGACAACTGGAACAAGGCTTGGTGTGAGACTTTTGCACTCAACAGCGTGCAGCCAGCTGAGTCTGCTGTTGTGCAGCAACCGAGTCAGTTATGCACATTAAAAGCTACTGAGGGACCACTGTACCAAAATCAACTAAGCCATGCATCACTTAAAATTCAGAGCTGCATCAAATATTTAGCAAGTAAGATCCATAAAGAACTGCCCACAGTCAGTTAAGAAAACATCATTAACACCTGGCTGAAACCAAGGTCAGTTCTACCCTACATATCAGCATAATGCCATACCTATGTACATGCCTAAGGTTAGCTAGCTTATTGAGAGGTCATTCAGAAAGCTACCTCAGGATTATCATCTCGGAGGTGCTGAGAAGGCTGACAGCTCTTCAGCAGTAGCCTGGCAACTCCTGGTCAGTGACAGCTAATGGAATGAGCTGGGCCCGCTCCAGGAGCTGGTTGGCATTCTGTGGCCTCACAGGAATGAAACAAGGGGTAGAGAAGAAAGTGGCGCGTGGGAGGAATAATACACTACCGAGATTAGACTGATAAAGGAGGTTGGCATGTCCATCTTTCTTCACTGTGAAACTGCCTGACATCTCCTACTTAGTTTTATTCCTGTCCTGCTGTAGGTAACCTAAACCTGCCCAGGCAGTTACACAGTGTCCTGCTTGGGAGAAGGGGGAAGCTGCGATTTGTGGCCCCTTACACTCCTTACTATTACCACCTCTGCCCCCGAAAACCCAAACAAACAAACAACACCCAAGTCTGACTGCTTTTTTTCAGCAAACTGCAATATCTCTCATTATCGAACTGCAGATGAATGCCTGCAGTGAAATCTGCAACCGAAAGCTCCTTTATAATTTTCAGGCCCTCCCCTATGTTGCTTGACTCCCCATCCCTGCCTGGCACAGCATTGAGGGGATCCATGCACAAAGAACCATCTGCTTAACAAGCAGGGCACCCAGTTTGTCTTGCTGCAATCAACATCACCTTGAAAAAGTGTATTTGATTACAGAGAAAGCAGGAAAAAATTATTTATTGACTGGTGTCCATGCAACTAACAAGCCAGCCTGTCACTTCCACATGCAAAGAACTGCTGCATCTATAAACCTGTCCAAAAAATCGAGAGAACTAGCTCTCGTCTCATTTTACAATAAACACACAATACCAAACACTGGAAATTCCATGTCATACTGTCTCTTACTTTCAGCAGCCTGATTTATCTAGATGTCAGATCCCTTTTCTCATGAATAAACAACAGATCCCAAGTGCAAGGTTTTGTAACAGACATTTGGGACACTGACGGCTGACAAAAGCTCGCTTATGGCCTGCACACAGCAAACACTAAACCATCCCTCATGCTGGTCTACTTTGACGCTGTTCTGTTTTGAAAGACTTGCAAAATCGTAAGGAAAAGCAGTTAATGCAGAATGAAAGTAGAGGTCTACTTTTGAAAGAAAAGTAGGATACTTAATAGTATCTCAAACAAGGACATCTCTGTTCCCCAGGCTCACAAACACCTTCCACAAAGCTGCTAGGCAGTTGATGATTCCAGGCTTCCTCACAAAAAATGCATTTCAGCATTTAGGTTTCCGAAAACTTAACATGCATGACAGTCTGAGCCACACCCTACTTGCCACAGGACAAGTAACTTGGGTGACAACTATTAGTTGTCGCTCTGAGCAAAGACTTAAGCATGGGATTAATTCCTGCTATTCCACAAAAAGGATGTAAGAAGCCAGATTGCAAAACTGTCCACTGGATGCCAGCTGTATGTAGTGGTGTAAATTTCCTCCTCAGACTGAAGTCCCACATAACTACTGCACTCTCCTTCATTCAGTCCCTCCATCAAGCACTCAGTCTCCCCAATGCCAGAGCAATCTCCATCTCTGCTGCAGAACTCCCTACTGGCACGTTCCACTTGAGCATTACCTATCCTTAGAGGGCAAGCCTTCAATAAGAGAAGAGGTGTTTCTTCACAACTGTCCCCTCTGCTAGGCTAGCACAAATTATTCATGAACAGCACCCCTCTTCCTGCAAGAATAGACAAGTCACCTCATTTAACTGCTCACGACATAATGCTGACTTCAGTTTGCTGCAGGACTGAGTTCTAGCAAGTCAGCTAGAAAGAGTTCTTTTCTCTCCCTTTTGCTAAGCTGTAAATTATCCTTCCCTTTTTTCACCCCAATCCTTGGTACACTCAACTAAAAGAAAATGGAGCTGGTAAGGCTTTCAGGGCCTTGGAATTCATCTTCACTTTGGGCTACACATTCCAGCACGTTTATTTGTAAAGGTATAAAAAGCCTGTGTGTACTCTTGTTACAGGGATATGAACAGGCCCCCCTTCTTGCTCCAGGCACAAACATGAGGCAAAAGGCCTGTGGATCTCAAAAAAAGGGCCGCGTACCCTAGCACAAATAACACTTTGCTGTAGTACCCTTTGCTTAGGTGCCAACACATACCAAAGATGGGATTTCCTGCTTGCAATACAGGCAGACTCAGCCCGCTGCTGGTTATCATTTATTCAAAGGGAATTTTGAAAAAAACTCTGGGTAACTTCTGATTACAGCAGAAGAGGGAAGGCTAAACAGGGCGAGATGACAAAATATAGCTTAGTAAATCAAATTATGTTGCCCTGCAAAGCAGTTCCACACAAGCTCTTGTATTACTGACACCGCAGGTCTTGAGGTAGCAATGGGATTTTTGCATACGGAACACTAGAAAGTGTGTGGACAGGGATTCGAGTTGCCACAGGTGAGTTATCCTGGTTTTAATGAACAAGGCGGCTTTGAGAAAGACGCTGTTACATGTTGAAGACATGTAACTTCTGTCTGCAGCCTGGGAACTGCAGAGATCTGTGGGTGGCTCAGTTTAGGCTGTGAATAAACAAACCTGAAAGACGAAGATGAGACTAAATCCCAGTGACTGGAGGAAGGGTGATGAGAGCTTCTCCATCTTCTATTAATACAGTTATTCCAAAAATCTGCCTTATGCTGGTTAAGATTAAAGGCTTAGATCTCCAGAAAATTAAGCCAAACTGCAAGAAACTGCTCCAAACTGAATCTGAGGGCTGTTTTTATGCAGTCTGAGAAGAAAGGTGCTCTTGCAGAGAAAGCCAAGAGCCAGTCAACCTCAACTGGCAGACCTCATTCCACTCAATTTCATTCTATCTTGGCGATAGTGAAGGCAGAGCCCTGCCTGCACCCTGCCTGGCTGTGGGGCGGGATTGTTCCTACATATCAGCTTTGTACTTGGAGACGGAAGGCACACAATCAATAAACCATTCCAGTGATGCCCCAGTTACAAAAAAGGATCTGTCCCTCACAGCTCAGGCTGACCTGTCCACAAAAGGCTGTTATCACAGATTCTTTGTCATTATTTCAATCCTTTGTTCTGCAAATTTTGTTCTGCATATAGCTGAGGGTAAAAAACACAGAGCTCATTAAAGGAGGCATCTGTTTACAGCATCTGATAGAAGCCCAACAGAACTGGTCCGCCAAGATGAGGTTGCATGTCCAAGCAGCTAGCTCAGGATATTTTATACTCCATTTCATCTCTCACCTTGCTTGCTATGTACAAAGGGCACATGGACTATTCAGGGTTGTCTGGGACAATGAACTGGCTTATTTTAACACTGGAACAAATTAAAAATTACACAGCTGAAGCAAAAGACAACATCGACCCTTGCAAAAATAACAAAATTTTTAAAATCCCAAAGAAACCACAAAGGCCAGACTAGCACATACCCAGATTAGAAAAACACAGCAGCATTCCGGTGAAAGATGATGAATAAACTACATTCAAGTACATTAAATTATTCTCATTGAGAACAAATGAATGAAGACTTGGACAAAATTTAGCATTTCCCAGTTACACTGCTTATTACTGGCCTCCTCACTCTGTCCTAACCACAGGAATGAGCAGTACCTGTAACTTCTGCAGACCTTAAGAGATCAGAGCCGGCAGTTGAGTTGCTAGTGGATTCTAAAAACAGTCTGTTACTGTAATGCTGAGACTGAAGGCACCCAGGAGCTCCACAGTTTGCTGTTCGTGTCTGTGCTAGCAGCAGACATCTCATCCATAATTCATAGAAGTCTGGCACAGGCTTCCACAGCCCCTCTGGCACACTGGGTTTTTCACCATACCATGCAAAAACCATCTTAGGGAGACGCACAGTCATCACCTCATAGAAACACTATGCTCTCCCCTCCATGCTAGATGAGATCTTGTTCCACAAGTGGTTCTCAGCGAGATTATGCGGCAGCCCTGACATGGCCTGGGTAAACGGAGCGCTCAGCTATACACTACTTTGTAAACAAGCCTTCATCCTCCTCCTCTTTCCCATGCATTCACTCTGGTGCACCAGTATTAAATTACCATAAAACCACTTATTTAAACTAGCATAAGCCTTCAGGGCATAGAAGACATTAAGTCATTTCCCTCTTTTCTTGTCAGCCAAGAGCTGTGCCAAAACCACAGTGGTTTTCTGTGGCATTCTTAAAAGAACTGATAAAAACCCTTTGCCTACATCATGAAAGCTGATAGTGGCATAGCACTCAGTCTCATCTTGGCAAGTACTTTACTACCTTTTCTCAGGCACAGAAATTGAAGGAAATCTGCACAGCAGTTTTCTTCTCCCTACATGGGATAAACTGGCCAGACAGATGAGAAAACCCCGTCAGGAGTCGTTCTAGTGTCACCTCCCAAAATTCATTTATGAATGTGGCTCTAAGGCTATCCTTTGCCCCGGATCACACAGACAACTCTATGCATTAACAGATGCTCACCGCAGGGAGTTTAAACACACAGCTTTGATGTATTCATGGTATACACTAACTGTACACTCTGCATGATGGGGGCTTCTGCTCTTAGCTGGCAGCCTGCAAATCTCATCACTTCTGCACCTTCTGGAGTCTGAGAGTCCAGAGTGGCTGTGATTCCATCTGAAGCACTGTAGAACCTTCCTAAAAATCATGACTTTTGTCATACCATACAAGCTGTTGATTAAGGCGAACCTCTGCAACACCGTAACTAACCCAGCATGATCACTTCTGTAGAACAACCTGTACTCTGAGTAGTTATCTCCTCCAGAGGCAGTCATGTACAGAGTTAAGCTGCACACCAAAGACCCATAAGGTGACATTATGATATAGCAAGCGAACAGCTAAGGTCACATCACCTCCAACTGTAACTCCGGTCACTAAAGCCGATTAAAAAGTACTTTTGCCCTAACATTCCCATTAAGGTAAATTTAAAGTTTTTCGTATTCACTATTGTGTAATAAACTTCTGCTACAAAGTTTGCTACACCTCTTATCTCAACCACTATTAGTAAATCAGGAGAGTAACAGAAAGACTTACCAGTACTCTAAGGCGAGTTCAAGATGTATTAGAAATACATCCCATAGATTTACTTCCAACATACTTCAATTTTACTACACTTCCTTCCTTTCCGTACAATGACCTAACACAACTTTCCGAACAGACTCGTAAGAGAGTAATATGGAATGTTCTAGTCTTGTAACTACTCCAGGTATCGCTCAGATTGTAGATTTTGGATCTGCTAAAAGGAAATGAGGGTTCACACAGAGGTTTTTGCTTATGCTGGGCNATACATCCCATAGATTTACTTCCAACATACTTCAATTTTACTACACTTCCTTCCTTTCCGTACAATGACCTAACACAACTTTCCGAACAGACTCGTAAGAGAGTAATATGGAATGTTCTAGTCTTGTAACTACTCCAGGTATCGCTCAGATTGTAGATTTTGGATCTGCTAAAAGGAAATGAGGGTTCACACAGAGGTTTTTTCTTATGCTGGGCACTTTATATCATTAGATCCCTTGGAAAACCCCAGGCTTAATGATTTGAACATTTCTCAACAATTCATTCAAACAAGCAACAGCCTATAAAGTTTAGTGACAAGGGTGGGCATGCTGAAAGCAGGTTTCATGAGCGTGTCTCCCAGATCCAGCTGCACCAAAGCAGTAGGTCCCTGCCATCCTCCCAGACACTACCATGGCCACAGACCTCTAAGCTGCATGGTTCGTTAAAGTCCTCCCAGCCTGTACAGGAAAAATCAGCTGGGTCAGTTTAAGCAGTTTTGTTGCTGGTCTGAACGAACCAGTGCTCGTTTTGTAAGAAGAACATTGTAAAACACTACCAACGGCTCTGCTGGCAAATCAGCATGACTCATTATTCTAACAGCCCACGGCAACTGGCATCCAAGGGTAAACACTTTTGATGTCGGCACTGCATCTGGAAGACAGCATCTATCCAGAATGTTAGACTATGCTCCTCTTTCTTCCGAATCAAGGGAAAATCGTAAACACAAAATAAACTGCAAGGCTTATCTGGAACACACATTGGGTTCAGTGGTGCAGTACGTGTATTGTCATCTATATCTAGTTCAGAGTACCTTTTAGGACAGAGCCCACTGTACACCCTTCTTTTAGAAAAAGCTCAGTCAGCAAGCGTACCTTCAAAAAACAGCTGGCATCTTTCCTACACCACTTCCCTACAAAACATCAAGCTCCTGGCACGGTTATCACAAAAACTTTTCACTACAAAAAGTGAAAAGCAGTATTGAAACAGTAGAGTTATCCATAGCAAAAAGAAGAGTCATAAGAATAGTGCTATAGGATGTCTTTCCTGCAAAACTATTTTAAGATACTCAAGTTAATCCTACTGGATTGAGAAGAGCCTAAGTGTACATTAAAACTCAAATGCTCTGTCCCTACTGCTGCAAACTAACGATTTGACTCCATAGCAAATGACCATCAGGCTGGCTGGAGATCTGTCCCCTCTCTCACGTCAGCACTGGTACGCCTGGGTGAGTGGTGTCACCAGGAAGCCAGCAGGAACACGCAGTTGCGAGAGGACCAATCTTTTAGTGCAGTCTGATCAGTCTATGAGTTCTACCACACCGTGAACCTACATCTAAATCAGTGTGCTTTTCAGCAAAACCGAAGGTTTAGCACTTCCAGAGTTAATCGTTAGACAAGCAGAAACTCAGCACAGATTTGAGTGTCCTAAGGCAAAAAAAATCAAATAAATGAAAAGTACAGCATGAGAAATGCACCTGCAAGAAAGCACCTGCAAGTGTTTTCTTTCCTTCCCTCTTCTCTGACATACGCAAAATTAATATGACATGCCAAGCAGACTCAATAATACATGTAGTAAGGATAAGACAGTATAAAGAGAAATACTACCTTGAAATCTGCATCTCTGGCTGGATGCTATTTGGCATCCTGACAGAGTCTGTCTTTATTAGCTGATTGCTTGAACTACCTAATTGCTGAATTTCATCAAAATACATTTTAGCTCCCTAAAAGTATAGAGAACATTTAATTTAACACTAAAAGATCATTCAACAAAGATTATTTCTGTTAATAACCTTGCTATTTAACATTGCTCTTTAGAAGTCTTGCAGGGTCCAGGACTTTTACAGTGCCATCTGCAGCAATTTCATCTATGGCAATTTGGGCCAAACACTGTAATATAATTACACAATTAAAAAAAAAAGATATTTCACAAAACTGGTTAGCAAACTGCTTCTGCAGTCCCCAGGGGGAGACAGAGAAGTCACACTCTCCTCCCGTTACTTCAGGAACAGAAATCGGGAAGGTTCTATTTACAATAGTTTTTACCTTATATAAATAGATTCGTATGCATTACATGTGTGAACACATAAGCTATAGCAGGTTTTTTTCTACGTGCATTAGTAGTGCACAGAAATAGCTCCCTTTTACACATCTGTACAAGCATCGCCTCAGTGATTCTAAGATTTACAGAAGTAGATTTTTTTTTCCCTTATTTGAGCTTTCTGTACCTCCAGCATAAGAACACAACCAACATTCACAGAACCTCTAACAGGGAGGAGGAAACCATGAACTGCCTTAACCTGCTCAGCAGTTACAGATTTGATTGGCTGCTGCTTGTGCAGGGTCTCCATGGGGAGAAAGTACAAGGCAGCCACTCATCCCATTATAGATCAAACAGTTCAAGCGCACAGTGCTTTATTGGTTCTCACATCCTATTTCAAAGCTTTCCACTTCAGGAGGCTGCAATTCACCTCTCAGCAGAGCTGCTGCAAAAAGGGAACAAACCTGTCTATGACTGGGACAAGCAGGCATAAAAATTACGCCCCCAGAAGAGCAGGTGGCGGTGCCACACTGGAAGAGAACTCACCACCTCCATCAACCTGAGGGGCCTTTGGTGTTGCCTGCAAAGGGCAAAAAAAGACAAGGCAACTTAAATCCCGTGCAAATTAGAAGAAAATTTTACATCTTGTCCACAAAGACCATTACCACACGACCAGGTTCAGCACAGGCTTCCCTCAAAGAATGATCTACCTTCAGTGATCAACGCCTTCTCCTAAACCTCTGCAGTCCGCCCCCGCCCCAGCGCTCTGCAGCCGCCAGCCCGTGGCACCACAGATGCCGGGGAGCGCTCAAGGAGGGCAGCCGGCTGAGGGGATGCTGCCAGACACCACAGGGCCGTGTGGGGAGCGAGGGCACCGCCCGCGCAACCACCACGCTGAAAGGCCCCTGCTCCCCTCGAGGCCTCAGGGTCAGGGGTAGCTCAGCAGCTCTGGGCAGGCTCGGCCCCTCTTTCCCGCCCGGGCAGACCCTGCCTCTCCTCTCCCCACCGCTCTGCTCCACAGCCCCTTTGACGCGGCTCAGCGCCCACCACCGTGGCGCCGTCCCTCACCTCCCCCAAAGCTTCCAGCAAACAAGATGGTGCCGTGGAGAGGCCGCCCTGGGTGACGCCCAACGCCGGCCCCACGAGCCGCCGCCTCTCAAAGGCTGCTCCTGCTGCCAATCAGCGCGCCAGCCTATCACAGAGCACCGTGGGACGCGCGGGCGCTGCCCCCCACTCCTCCGGAAGGAGGGAGCCATGAGCACCGCTGAGGCGGCGGCGCGGCCCCGGGCGGGCCTTTCCTCTTCGCAGCCGCAGAAGCAGCGGCCTAAGCTGCCCCTCCTCAACTGAATCAATCTCAGACAATCGCCCGCATGTTAAACTTCAAAGTCAGTTCAGTTCCACTCATCTCCTGTGAGAAAACACTTGACTGTGTTAGACCCACGTCAGGCAACAAACGCGGTTTCTTATCAGGGGCAATCATGTTTTCTCGCCGTCCTTGCTTTCCTGCCGTTCCTGTACCTGGACTGCAGCTGTGTGGCCAGATTATCCAAAGGAAAAGCCTTCCGTACAGGATTACACTTTGTCCTGTTTCATTAACATGCAGAAAACGCAGCAAAATCAAATCCTCATTCCTCAAAGTCACTATGGACATGCAGCAGGAAATTCCAGCAAAATTTTGAAGGTTTTTGTATGCAGAGTCCTTCACTGTCTTTGGTAGTACAGAGGGAATAATACTGTACAACAAAAAAACAGTTGGGGGAAAAAAGAAGAGGAAGATTTAAAATGGAAAGCAATCCTCACTGTGGCACAGATGCCGTGTTTACTTACTTATTTTTCATTTTAGACGGGCCTTCAGTTCAATTAGTTGGCTCGCATTAGCTTCCCTGGTTCAAGCAGGGCACCTGGCACGTGGCCGGGGTAAGCCACCCACCCTGCAGCACCATCCCCTCTCCCGCCAAGGGGAGAGGAAAAACGTCGCCGGATTAAGCTCTTACGTTAGGCACCTCTGTGAAGCGTCTAAAGTTAGGCTGGATGAACGCGAGCCAAGCTGTTGAACAGATGGAGTGAAATCCTCCTCTTGATAACGGGAACTTTATATCACTGCCATGGATAAGAAGGGCAGCTAAAAAAAGTGAAGGAGGTGGTTATATAAATTTCAAGAAGGCTTACCAGCAATGCTTAAAGGTAAAACTTTCTGATAGATCTTGAATATCCACTTCCAGCTGCAGACCCTGAGCAGCCAAGAAGTTCTGCAACAAAAATGAGATTGTAACACTAGAGCTACCACACTACGAGACTGTAAGAGCTTACTGACACAGCACAAACATACATTCAAACATTAGGAAGTCGGAGCCTGGAGCACATGAGACTTAAAACCCAGCACCGGCAGAGTTACACTTATCTTCAGTCCAGTGCACAGAACCGGCTGAGAGGCATAAGTGAACAGAAAGGTGACTGACTACCAGCAAATAACTAACCATCTTATTAATGCCACAAGCGCTACCAAATACACCCATTCCTTTTTGCTTACAGCTCTGTAAAATACTTGTGCCAGTTCTAACTCAATGTCTTTTTTTTTTACCTTGCTCATTCATAGTCTTGAACATCTGCAATTTTATCTTCCTCATCTTAAAAATGACCTGCTTCCTTGTTTCACACGTAATTGCACTTTAAAAGATGTGTGCCTCAGCATAGGATCCATTTTTCTTAATTAGCTGTGGCTATTTTAGATGGTGTTAGCTGTGAAATACATTGGTAATATTTATTTTCAAGTATCATAATCATTCAGGTAGATACATAAAATAATCTGTAATGACTGGAAACTGGCTATAAAATGTTTCTTACAAAAAGCTGCAAAGCAACTAGCTTCTCATGATGTCTGTTCCGTGTCCATACTAAAATGGGGAGCGTATGCTGTGTGCAATTTTGGGGTAATGTTTACCTAGAGCAGAAGAAATCTGAACAATAAAGCAACTTTCCCCCTCCCGTTAAGTACCACATTTTTGGAGGAAGGAGGAAGCTACACTATTTCCTAGTCCCTTTGGGGAAGATAAGTGAATGAAGTGCTTCGCACTTGAGTTGTTCCTTCTTCCCCTCCTACTCCCCCTTCCCACATTTACCTTCAAACTTACTCCGAAAGTTGTAATTATTGAGAAACTGCAGAGCTGAAGTTACCAAGCGATGCACCTCTGTGAAAGACGAAGCAGCAAAGACTATGCACAACCTTATAATGCCATTCTCTTCAAGCAAAAGCACGGTTAGAAAAGTGACAGCGCGGTAACAGCTTCCCCGAGCAGGGCTGCTTGCGGAGTCACCTTTAGTCATTTTGGTGACAAAAATACATTTTTACTCCTTGTTATCTCTGCAGAACACACACAGCTAGGGGAGCCTGCGTTGCACTGTGGCCCAATTAGTGCAGTCATCCAGTCGCACAGCTGAACCCTACGTTCAGCCTTGACTAGAAGATCCTAGTGAAGATGACGTGAACGACACCTGACCCCGCAGAATTTGTTGCTGCTGCTGATAAGCAGAGTTAGCCTACATTTATTTTGCAGATCCAAGCAGAACTTGGAGGGCCATGGAAAAAAAAAATGTTCTAAATTGGACATGTTTGAGAAATACTGAGTCACAAGCCTCAAGCTGCACAAGGTCATTTTTGCAGTTTCTTTTTTCAAAGCAAACCCTAGATTTTATTATATAAAGCAGTGTTGGCAACACTAAGAATATGCAGTCTTTTTTAGCAAAGCCCTTTGCAGCATGACTATAGTTTTGGCCTTAGAGAAGCTTGCATATGCTACTGCTTCTACTTTAAGAAGAGAATTAGTTTTATATTGCAAAATATTTAATTAATTTCCTCTTAAAATGAAATGAAACAACAAAATAGTTATACAATTTTACTAGTTTATATTTCAATTCATAAAGTATACACACTGCAACTATGCTACCACAATGTCCACGCATCTAATATTGATGGAGTTACAGTATTTTTTTTTTGGTATTAAACAATAGAGATAATGTATGCAGTTAAGGAAAAAAGCTTGGACATAGCATGTTCTATTCCGCAGTTACACAGTACATTAGCTAGCATTAGTACAGTAAACAAGAAAAAGGTAGAAATACAAAATAAACCAAATATCTTTATATACAAACCAGTGCCTCTTATTGTTACCAGCTTATACTCACACTGCACACAAAATTTATCCACTGATGCAATAGATACTTCAGCATAACACAAACCATTATAAATTAAAAAAAATTACAAGGTGCAAAACTCCATTCTACAGCTTTCTGGTGAGAACTCAAGACAATCCAATGAGTAAGAAATCCAAGCATGTTTAGCACCTATTAGTGCAACTGCATCGAGCGTGAAAAACGACCTACACAACCTCTGAACATGTACCAGGGAAGCCAGTTGGATAGCTATAGATGCTCGCAGCTACACTCACGCAGTGATTTTTGCCTCACATATATCTCAGTTTATTGTTTCTTTGTCCCATTCATACCTATGTGCAAAACTAAATCCTGGAAGCTTTCTCAGGGCTTCACAGAAGGCTTGCTACAGCCGGGTAAAAACAAACAAACAAAACCAAAACAAAAAACCTGACAAAACACAGACAAAAGACTCAATTAAATGTCAGACCATCCACATAATTAGTACTCATTAGCAGTCCTGGTGCTGGGCATTTTAGCGCTGTCGATATGTGGATCAAACAATATGACACAGAAGTGAAATGGGAATTTGCCAAGAATTCTGACTATTCTTGTCTAGCACTTAGACAAGTCTCCCAGCCTCAGGTTGTGAATTGGTTTGGCAGCCCATGCCAAAAAAGCCCAGAGTTGCATAGAATTGATTAGTAACAGACATGGCAAACACAGAGAGATGGATGCTGCAACTACTAAAACAAAGTGGGGTTGCTCGACAGGAATGCTGAAATCATCCCCATTCATAAAGCAAAACATGTCACCTCCTACTCTCCATACCCTACCTCTGGGGACTGCTTTCTGGCACTGATGTAGTTCTTGCTAAAATTGTCTTTTTTTGTTGTGTGTTTTTTAATTTTTTCCTTTTTTTTTTTTTTTTTACTTTGTTAGTGACACTTTTCCTTTAAAATAAAATATTAAAAAAGGTTATAACTGTAAAAAAACCTATCATATGTAAACTTAACAATTAGTGTTTGGTAAGTTCTCGTACCTAGTCTGTGAAAAGCCTCCAGCCAGACCGCAGAATGGAGTGTTTCTCTGAAGAGCTTCAATCTAGCTACATCACCTGTTAAATATCAGTAGTATGAAGATCCCACGTCTAGCAATAAAACTTTTCTCGTGTTTCCATCCTCTTTATCACTGACCTATTGAGATCCTGACATGCTGTGTTTCTATTCTATTTACATTCTGGTCCTCTCATGTCACAGAATTAAACATCTGGCCAAGGAAGGCAACAAAAGGTGTTGTGTTAAGAAGGTGTGTTTGACAGAACTGCTTTTCAACAAGTCTCTTTTCCTTGGACTCCAGTCACTGTTTTAATAGAGCTTATTGTTCTGTTGAACCATGTTTTCTTTGCAGCTTGTACTTCATTCAATGCCAGACCCAAATGGTGCTCCAAATCCTGCAAACGAAAGAGTAATTTCATTAATTTGGTATGCATTCACAGCACAAGGTTATATGAGTTAAACTTAGAAGGCTCTAGGACATCTACAGCCTCTTGGCCACTTTAGAAGTTAAACAAGTCTTACATAAATTAAAAGTAGCACAACAAGCTGATGAAGAAAAAGAAAAAAAGATTTGAAAAGCAAAACAAGACTTNGAAGGCTCTAGGACATCTACAGCCTCTTGGCCACTTTAGAAGTTAAACAAGTCTTACATAAATTAAAAGTAGCACAACAAGCTGATGAAGAAAAAGAAAAAAAGCTTTGAAAAACAAAACAAGACTTGTGTCATCGCCCTGAGTGAAACATTCAGCTTTCTTTATTACAGCCAAACCCTTTAATTCTTTCCCATCTGAGAAGGAGCTATTCCCACAGGAAGCAGACTTTCTACAAACTAATTTTTACGTTTCTGTGAACTGACATACCAGTTTTAGGCTAAACGAACAATGTTGTCGTATTTTACACAAATACCTCAAATACCTGGAGTGCTTTTCAATCATGTTTTAAGAAACATGTCTAACATTTGTCACACGTTACTTCTTCATTTAACACCGATTGTGAGATAAAAAAAATGCATGACTCAAAACTTTGTCAGAGCTTGAATTTCTTCCAAGATGTTGCAGAAGATCTGTCAGTAAGTACTGCACTGCAGCCAGGCAGATGTCTGGAAGTTGTAGTAGCTAGTAAATACGGTTCATGCAATTTCAATTATTTTGTCTGCATACGCTAAGTTTCAGACCCACTGTTTGGTTAAATAACCCATGCAGGAAACAGCAGGTTACAGTTTCAACCAACAGGGTCTGTTCCAATACCTCTACAACACACATTCTTCTAGGAATGCAGACATACCATACAGACTACAAAGGAACCTCCAAAGCATTACCTGTATTTTACATTCCGCCTCCACAAGCTGCAACTTCGTCTGGGCCAGCTCAAGCTCCATTTCCCTCAGCTGGTTTTTCAATGTCTCCTTCTCCTCATCTGTGTCCTCATCTGAACCATCCTTGGCAGAACTGGCAACCTTCACACGGCCTTCTTTATTGAAGAACTCTCGGCAATGCTCACAGTCGTCCACTTTTTGCTAAAGTAAACACCTGATTGTGAATGCTTGCATTGAAGTGCTGGTGAGACGATCAAAGCCTTTTCCTGCCTCTGCTCTGGAAGAGCAGCACAACATGAGAGGGACCACTAATGACTTGCAAACTCGGGAACTTTTGGGGAGGCACAGCCAGGCCGGAACTCCAGCCACACCCAGATTCATGGCTCTGGAAAACACCGCTGTATTTTTGGTAAAACGCTATTACTACAATAACGGGCTCTGTACTGCCTACGTGTTACTTGATGGTAAAAGACAGTCAGAGAAATCTCCTCCAGAAAAAAACCTACCCCTCAAAACCATTAACAATTGTTATCGCCAGCATCGACATCAGTATGCAACCAATACAGCACGGAGAGAGCTGACAGTTATTTATGTCTTCTCCAAGATCCCCCCCTTACAATCTTCTTTCTGAAACTGTAAGTTACTAAGGAACTCTCTTTCAGCCACCATTTTAGTAAGGAAATAAATCGTGTGCTTTCTGTTATGATTTTGCCAAGAGATTTAAACATTGTAGACTGTGGATCTATCTGGTCTCTTACCCGTATTTTCTCAATTTCAGCTTTATTTGCTGTTTGCTGCTTTTCCAGTCGCTCACTCAGCTGGGAACAAATCTGACAAGCAAAATTATGTTACCAGACCATTTATAAATGTAAATGTCCTCCCAAATGAATGCTAAAGCACAAATAAATGCTACAGGATTATTAACATGGATAGTCTGAGGGCTCTGAGAAAGCCAGGAAAATTGAGATGCTGCATTAAGTTGTCTCATTGTACATTTTCTCATTCTCTACATATTCTTCTATGCCCAAAGGAAAAGGTGCAGTTTCAAGACAAGCTATTAGCAGTTTGGCCCTGCTAAAGATGCCAGAAAAGGTTAGGAACAGCATGATGTTCCTTTTTGTTGTCTTTGGGATAAAAGAACCAGGCAAGACAGTCAGAGCAGTAAAAAAAACCAGTTCATTCCTTGAGACCTGTGTGATACAGACTTAAGAACGTTCTGAAAGTTACGGGCCCACTAAAAATATACAGGAATTTGCTCCCTTGATACCTTACGATCAGGAGCTTGAATTTCAAAACAAAATCTTTGAGAGGAAAACCGCCTCTTTTTTATTTAAGTGCAGTTACCATTTGACTGAAAAGGGAAGCTGGCAGAGAACATATTTTTGGAATGAGGTGAACCTTTGATATACAAGAGCCCATTTGAACAGCTGTGGTGACTGATGACCTACAAATATCTACATCAGGGGCAAACACAACTGACCAGCAAGCATCAGGATCTCAGCAAAAGAAAACACAAAGCCAGCCACAAGCTTCCCATTTAAAATCGCTAAAATGTCTCCTCAAATGCATGGCGCACATTACACTTATTTCCAGAAATGTCCTGAAACATCTGAGAAAGTCTTGCAATTTGATAGCAAACCACATACTCATTAAGTTGCACTTACCTGTTTGTAGTCACCAATGATAGAGCTGTTCTTTTTGATCTCTGACTCTGCCTTATCTAGTTCCCTACGACACATTTCCTTCAGCTGCAGAAAAAAAAAAAAGTATAGGGTTCATGTATTCGTACAGTCTGAAAAATAACAAGGTGGTATTTCCTCCTTCTCCTTAACCTCACTGCTATACTTTACACCAGGGAACAACGGTCTAGCTCAGCTCTGTGCAGACAAGGAAAAGCTGGACTTTGGTGGCCATCATTGCTGGAAAAACTGCCTGGGTAAGAAAGCATTAAAAAAGGTACTGACAGCTGAAGTCCTATACTGCCTCTCTGCGCAGCGATCTCTGGCACAGTCTGTGCCTTCATGATCTCAAGTTAAAAATTCACTACCCTATGAAGCACCTGGCAGGCAAGCAAAGAATTCTGCTTTACTGACAGCCTTTACACTACAGAAGAGGGACAAACACGACTTAGAACTAAGCCCTTCCCACACTTGTTACCTTTTTTTTTTAATTTCCGTACTGCTCAGACATGTGAAAATGACGGAAATGCTCCTAACCTGAGCTGATTCTTCTTCTAGGCGCCTCTTTTCTTCTTCTGCGTCAATCAGCTTCTGTTTGGTCATTAGCAGTTCCTTATTCAGAGCATCTGCCTTCTCCTCCGCCTGAAACACGAAGAGTGGAGTACAGCACTGAAGAGAGGCTTTCTTGCTGTGCCGATGCAGCTGGGCAGCCACGGGCACAGGCTCCAGCAGGACACGGCCAAGACAGCAGTCTTTCAATGCTTGTTAGTAAGAGTCTGTTCATTGTTATTAATAGCAATAAAACTTTACTCTGAAAATTATTTTTCTAAAAATTACCATCTGCAATGGCAAAGCAGCAACAAATCAGAATTAATGAAGTATACCACTACGTTCCATCACTCTAAAACTCCTCCTTGAATTCAGTGATTAGTTTTAGCCAAACTGGAGTAGGGGTTGCTCCAAAGAAATCCTGTAGCAGATACAAGTTTTGTTTTCTCATCCAGACTAGAAGTTGACCAATACATTTTGAAGATAACAAAAGATCGATAAAAGACTATAACCAGCTTAAACCTGAGTTCAATTTGCAAACATTCAACCTTGCAATGAAAACAGAATTAATGAAAAATGCCTCTAGAACATTAAGAAAACCCCGCAGAACTCTACGACACGTACTGATGGATGTGATACCATCTTTATTATGTCACCCAGAAAATACCGCATGAAAAAACTTAGCTGCCAAAGCAAACATAAGAGTCAGACCCCTCTCTCCTTTCCTCCTTAAAGAAAAGCGACGTCCCACCAGAAGCCATACAATCCTTTTTTACTGCAGTTTTTCAAGAATAAAGATGTATTGTTCAAAAATCTCAGGCTCTTTATAAACCACTAAAAACTCTCTCTGCAAAGTTAAGACACCTTCTCCTGTCTTACATGCAGCAATGTAGTACTTCCCAATAGGTGTATGAATTCTACATAAAAATAGATCAATAACTCAACTGATATATAAAATCTTCAGCAAGTAGCTGGACCAATTCCCTTCAAAGGAAGAAAAATCAAAAAGTGAATTTTAGTCCCTTAAAGTCCTGCTGATCCTTTAAAACAGATGGCAAAGGCAAAGAGAACATCTTTTCATTATACGTGGTTTTTAAGCTGTTTTAAAGTTAAAGAAAATGGGGATGTGGGAGTCCAACAACAGTAGGAAAATGAAGCCTATTTTCTGGTCTAGCGCAAAGGATGTTAAGGAAACTCTTGTATTTCCAAATGCTTTGCTTTGATCTTTTAGGCTGCGAGATTTCAGACATGCCATGAAGGTATTAGAAAAGGCGCGTTAAACAATGTCCTTTGGTACTTTTCTTTCAGGACATCTGGCTAGTAGAATGAAACTTATCATTTTGGGACCCAATTAGAAGAATTAATCAAGGTCCTAAAGTAGGATCAAACCTACTTATCTTCTCCTGGGGGATAACCCAAATGCTGCCAACATCATTTACCATCTTTGAAGGCATGACTATTATATATCCAATGAGGTATCTCAAAGATTTTGCTTAATTTTGTTCCTCTCCCAGCTCTCCATTTAAACAAATCAATGTAAAAGCATAACTGTGTCTCACGCAGGCTCAAGCAGCCACAAACAAGAGTTAATAGTTGATAAAAAACCTTCTTCAGTAGATTTTTTGCTGGGGTCCACCCTCTGAGCGCTACCGCTGGGCAGCCTGCATAGCCTTCTATGAGCTATCTCCAATGAAGTGTGAAAGCATAGGTAAGAGGAGTTGAGCGTACCAATGCTTTGTGAAAACCCTGCTTCTAGAACATACTTCTATGACTCACAGATTTTAACACTAAAGAGCAGTAGATGTAATAAACCTGAGAGTCATAAACCAAACCTCATTAAAAGCAAAAGCCACCCATTAGCATCACCGTTTACTACGAATATGTTTCCAACATTAAGTTTCCAGGAGACCGTGGGAAACCTTAAATTCTTTGAAGCAGGTAAGCTGAAACATTTTAAAGCCTGTCCACTCCTGCACTGTATGATTTTCAAAAGTCATTTTCCTTTGAGATTTCAGAAAAGCACTTATCTTGGTACAGAACAAGAATGGCAAAACACGAGTGTTTGAACTCTTCCCCTCACCTCCCCAAGCAGACAGACTAAATGCGTCCCAGCCTACCACGTGCACTAAACACCAGTATCTTTCTGTCTCTGTGTGTCCTCTAAAATACAGCATATGCTAATAAAATGTCCGGAACACGAGTATGTAAAGAAGGGAATGGGACGCCAAGCTTAAAAAAAAAAAAAAAAAAATCCTGTAACACAAAGCGAACCCAAAGTTTGCTCCTGAGAGCTCTACTGATATGGGAAACAACCCAGGATGGTGAGTTCACAGAGGCAGATTTCAGCGAGCCAAATGGAAACCACAATAACATTTTCAGAGTTGCCTAAGGTACCTGAGAATCTGATTCTACTGGGAGCCAGAGAGACTCAGACTTTCAAGTTTGTTAGGCACTTTGCAAAACACTGTCTGCTGTGAAATCTTATTCACAAGAATACCAGTTGAAGGAAAAGAGAATACAGTATCTACATTATTATCTCTGTGACAATTCCAAGACTTAACTTAGCTCCTGCCAGACTTTCTTTCAATACATACAGAGAAGAAAGCAACTACTCGAGCACAGGCTCAAAACCTCTCCTCTCCCTCAAATTACTCTGAATGCTTTTCAAAGTAATTAGGATTTCAGTCACCAGTCCAGTTTCCTGTGGACCTCTGACACAGGCCCATATATCATCAGTCTGCAATAAGGACATGGAGGAAAGAATCCTATCCTACCCAAATAAAAAATACCGTATGTATCTCCTCTCCAATGAGAGCAGTCATGAGGAAGTAGCCCTAGTACTTTGTGTCTCCACCAGACAGCATAAAGACATGTCTTACATTGTCTAAATCTTTTCGCAGAGCAATCTTGCTGGTCACCAGTTCGTGTGCAAGATCATCATTTTCTTGCTCAAGCCTCATGTTTGCTTCTTGTAGGCGCCGGTTCTCACGCTGTGGGAAACAAAACAAAAGAAATCAAGAAAAAGATCTTCCCAGGTGTTTGTCTATAAGATACAATGCTTACTGTGCCCGAGCACAAACGCCTACGTTATACCTTAAGTATGCAAAGACAACTCTACCTGCATGAAAGGACAAAACTAGCCAGTCATATTGTAAAGATAAAATAAATAAAATATTAGCCTTGAGAAGAAGCCATGTATAAATAGCTCTGCTCAGCTATTTCTTGTTGAGCTACAGAAATTATTTTGAAGAACGCAATAGTAGGGGTGTCATTCTGCCATCAATACCTTGCCAGGAGGTTCCTACAAACACTGATTTTCCTGGCTCAAAACAGAATTTGCATGCTGGAAATAGGTGAGAGAGGAGGATCTTGGAAAACCGCTCTATTTTCTGCTGTTACAACTCCTGGCACACAGACAGATATTAAAGTTTACATAAAACTCTTCAGCTTAAGATATATGCAAAATATATACATTTACATACACGTGTGTGTTAATGTGGCATGTATATGCATACATAATTTTTATCTAAAATTGATTCTTATATTATTTTATAAATAAAATATAAAATTATATACTTACTGTAACATACATCATTTGAAATTAGGGAGAGGAGTGAAGGCAGGATTGCAATCAATGAAAGGCAGTTATAATCAATAAGGCATTTGCTTTCTGTTCATGACTTTTGGTGCGATTAGCATGTCACACAAGTGCTAGAAACAGGCTCTAGTGAAACAGCTGTGTAAGCCCAAATATAAATTCATACTATTCCTTTTTCACCATGAAGGTGGGCTCACAACCACCCCACCCTGATTAACATTGCCAATACGCAGAGATTCACTTCATGTTCACGTAGCCAATTCCCCTGTCGTAACCCAACAGGTCATGAGACAACAGCTCAAAGAAAAAGAAGTCAAAGTAGGAACGTCCTGCAGGTGCTGTGTGTTAAATCGGACTGGAGCAGGTAAGCGTTACCTCACATCTTTCTATAGGATCCTCCTGTTGAGCTTGCTGCTCTCTCATGGTATGATATTCCTTTTCATATTTCTTCAGCTTCTTCTGGCTAATCTAAATTAAAGCAGCCCATTAGTTCCTGCCCAGAACATCAATAAAAGAACACAATTCACAAAGGGTTATGGTACAAGCCTTAGGCAACTCCTGCCTTCTGCAAAACGTGGCTAATATCTTCACTCAATTTTGCATATCAAACCCTTACGCATGGTCAAAAATTCTATTCCACTCAATATAATGACAGAAGCATCCTTTCCTCTCAGCCTTTTGTGAACATGGAGAAGGTTCTGAAAGGCACCCACAGGAGCGTCCTACCCGAGTTTTCCTCGGTGCCGCGCAGCTATTTCATGCTCCAAATAGCACAGTGGCTTAGCTAACAGACTGCCTCAAAACCGACAAGATGTGTTTAGTTTTTGAACTAGCATGATGCTGAGGTCCCTTCAGCTGCATTTTCAGCTGTAACATTTATCACCGTGCAGAAGTGTTTGGTTTACTTTACATGAGACTGCAAATGCTGAAAGGGCAAGTGGAGGCTCAGCTGACATTTCTGCCAGCGTCACTCAAGCTCAGCAGAAAACAGTCCGGTCCCAGAGCTGCCTAGGCGTCTCAGCAAGCAGCAACAACCAGAAGCACGTCTGCTCTGTCCCCTAATGCTCCAGGATTCGGAAGGCTGGAATTCCGTCCTCCTGCCTCTGACAGGCACACAACACTAGGAATGTGCCTCTCTCAGGGTCCCAGTTCCCCTTCTGTGAGAAGGGATGGAAAAGTGGTGTTGAATTCAGTGTTTTGTGCACAGTGTTCCAGTCCTACAGTGACAGAGAACACACGAGCACCTGTAACAGATTCTGACCAGCATCTTTCCTGGTGTCAGCTGTGCCACATTCTACAACGGTTCAGCTACACAGACCACGCCAAGGCCACCGGGAGGGTTTCACATGCAAGTTGGTATGCGTCTAAATTAAATCTCTAGTATGAAAAGCTGCTGCTGAGCCTTTATTACTATTTCAGTAAACCAAATAAATTAAAAAGCTATGGCTACGTTTTCCTCTTTAAAAAAGCCTTGTCTGAGAAACGAGTTAAACAAATTTTACACGCATAAATGACAGGCAGAAGGGAAAACATGTTTCCTTTCTCTTATCTCTGGTTTTATCATTAACAACCTTACTCGAACTGTAGAAAACTGGTGGCTAGGCTCCCTCTAGTGAGAGCTGCGCAAACATTCCACCGTGGTTTTGGAGATGTCAGCCCGTTTATCTGGAGTCAGTCCAGCCCATCACAACTGCAGAAGTTATTGTTACTAAGCACTCCAGCCAAACACGCAGAGTATTAACCCTTTACTGACTACGAAGCCCGTGACTTCAGCTGATTATGTCACTGCTCAGCCCCTGCTGAAACACCGCCCGAATTACTGGGTTTCATGCACCAAATCTCAAATTACACAAAGGTTGGATCTTGAGAAGCGAGGCATTCAGCCATGTGAGAGAAAAGGAAAGCAGGCACGCTGTTGTATTTTCATCTCCTACTTCTCCAAGTACATCAAATCCGTTTTGCCCCTAGATACCAATAACAAGGTGATCCTAGGAAGATTTGCTGTTGTCACTGATTCTGGACATTGGAGCTCTGGAGGGAACCGTGCCCTGGAGAAGTCAGCGAGGCCTTTGGGTTTGCACGGTGATAGAAAGCAGAAATGAACACTGAGGTCCCACCACAGTTTTTCGGGGCCACAGGAGGCAGCAGTAACTCTTAACACTCGACTGTAACATTCAGGAGTGACTTTAAGAATCCAGTGTTTTCTGAAGCGGATCATTTACTGACCTCCTTTTCCAGCACAATGCTGCTGTAATCACAATGCTCTAGCCAGGCGACTTCTCCCTTCCTATAAATGTTTTTGACATCAGGCCCTTTTCTGCCCAAAATACTTTGGTATACAGAGCCGAAGATTTCTACTGACAGCAAAGGACTTATCTCTTAGGTCAAAGAAAGCAATTATGTGCAGCGCTCCTGTCAGGAGCCACAACTGTTTGCTTTAACTACTTCACACAGCACTGGGAACGCAGGGAATTTTGGCAGAGTGGGAAGAGGAACAAGCTGATATTCGAACACATGAAAGGCAAATGCACTCATTACACAGGATCTTAACCGGATGCATGTGCAATGTCTAAACGACTGGGGAGCTAAAATAGCTTAATTTATTCCTAATTATTCCGTAATTTCTACACTAGTTGCATATAAGATATGCTTGAACTCACTCTGTGCGGAATACTGTTATGCATACTGCTACTACACCAGGAGTACAAGATGCCTTGAACGTTAACATCCTAGGGAAGTTGTGCACTGATGCTACAAAGAATTCCTCTAGTGAATTTTAAGGAAAAAGGATACTTTGAACCATACCAGTGTACTTGACTAAATATTAATCTGCATGGAACTGTCACGAAAGCATCACAGCTTCCTTAAACTACACTAAATAAACTATCAAAGTTCCATTTTAGAACTCAATCGTTACATCTATGAAGAGGAATCAATAGCTTCCTAACTGTAACCTTTTTTTTAATTTTCACTTTGAGGGCTTATTCTGAAGTGCCCACATAAAGCTTTAGTTACAATATTTACAGATTAGAAAAGCAATTGACTTCAGCTGTGACGTAATGCAATTTGCTATATATAACTAAAGTCTTAATGTCAAAGGCTAGAACTTTTATTTCATATAGCTGCATTTAAGAAACAGGGCTTAGTGGGCAACTGAAATCTAAAAAAACCCCACAATTAAGCAAAAAAACCTCCACTGTTTACCTCCATAGTTCAAACATACAGAGGAGCTCACTGAGCTCTCTGAACAAATTCTATGAAGAAAACAGCAATTACTGGGATTAATTCATTTATGGGACAGCATCTCTCCAGTCCATAGCACGCACCGAACTCTAGTTTCTACGTTTCTATTCTGTTCAAAAGAAGGCTCCTGTAAGGACCAGAGACGACTTTTACTGTGACACATGGTTTCTATTATGTAAGTCAGAAATCCAATTATCATCAGTATTTCCTAACCATTGACTGTACGAACAGTTCATCAATGCTTTGTGGGAGAAGCCCAACAGCTGTGATGACCACATGAAAAGACAGTCTAGATTAGCTTGCTAGCCTCAAAACACCCTCGCAGAAAGCAGTAGGTACTTAAAAAAGATTCACGTTCAGAAACATGTGCATGGAAACATATGGTTCAGAAACATATGGTACGTCAGAGCTCTGCTTCCAACCAGAGTGTCTTAGCACTTGTTTCCAGTACCCAAATGAAAACCCAAGGCAGGCAATGCTGTAAACCCCCCACATGGGCTGCTCATAAAAAACAATGCTTTTTTCCATTATTAAAAAACTTCAGCCAACTGTGGCCACACTAGACAACATACAACTCAGCCAGCACTTTGTTTCACTTCACATAAAGCAGACCCTCATTAGACTACAAAGATCATAACAGATTAACCTGTTATTGTTAGCTACCTACAGTACAAGTGAAATGGTCTTGAATGGGAAATTAACTTAAAAAGCTTTCTAAAAAAGCGACGTACATCCCCCACCATAAAACAATGACAAATCAAAACCTCACACAGGGAGTACAGGGACCTCGAGGTCATTTCCCTAGCTTGACTTCTAAGAAATTTTAAATGCCGAATCATACTCCTTCATCTCCCTAGAAGATTTTTAAATCAATCAGTGCATTTTTTTAATGAGCTCCCTATTGCAGTACATAAACGTCACATGCACTCACAATTAAAAATGTCCGAAAGATGACATTCTGCTTCTGCATTATTTACTCTGTTTTAAATGAAAACTCCCCACTACCTCTCGATGAAAGATACTACCCTGTTTGCAGCTACTACTGGAGAAAGATTTCATCAGAACTGCACAGATGTCTGCAATTATTTTATATTAGTGCCATTAGTAATATGGTTGTGGTTTTTCAAGGAGTCTCATTTTCAGTAGCGCTGCATATTGCTTTTTGAAAGCCGCTCTGGTTTTGAGTTCTCTAGGTGGGCCCGTATCACTCGAGAATCTTGGGGCTTTACTGTGTTTCACCGTAAAGCATCTGCAATGTATTTGCATTTGGACAAGTGAGGTGCAAAGTTACATATGGAGACAGAAATTGTACCCATTAAAGATATGCTTTCAGATGCCATCACCAGATCTTTACCTTCATATTACACGCTAATTCCATCAGCTTTTTTGCATTTTCTTCTGAACGGTATCTCTTGGGCAGCTGTACACGGAAGAATTTTAAAGCCCCTTCAAAGTCAGTCAGTAACAAATCATCCTTGGTAGTCTAGAGACAAGGAAAAGAAAAACCAGTAACTGCAAAGCAGACTTTGTACAATTACTGAATTCCTAGAGACAGCAATGCAACAACAGTTTTGTAAAGCTCTAAGAACATAACTGCTTTTTAACCTTTTGCAAATAGTGTTCGTTTCTATTTCTGCAACTTTCTATTCCCCATCCCCCCCAAAAGCACTGCGCTGTACAGGGCATGCCGGACTACAGCACATGTAATACAGGAAGTTGTTAACTTTTCCAAAAAAATGCGTAAGATTTTCCTAGCAGGCATCTTAATTTTTTATATTGTTCATGATGATGCAGAAAACACAAGGTAACACTGGATACTCACTTTCAATAATCCCAGTGCAACGTTAAAGATAACGCTTATTCCCTGGAGAGAAAAGAAATGACAAAATAAATTAATTTCTCGGTTTTTACAAGCCTGGATATTAATTTATTTGGTGGGGTTTGTTATTTGTCTAGTTTCTGTGAAAAGGAGAACGAAGATACAAGCATAACCACATGGTATACTAAATCGAAGGCCCAGAGAGCGACTTCGCAAACTATTAGGAAAACATCTTTACTGGACAGCCATTATAGATAGCAAAACAATGTTTCAACACAGGTTTTACTAATCCCTCAGTCTGAAACTCTGAAATGACGAAGGCACTGTTGTGTACTTTATTTTATTTTTAAATGACTGGTTGGTCAGCACAAGACCCTTTAATTTTCATATAGCAACTTCTGAAAACTCTGCAATATAGACATCGATATATTAAGGTCTGGTATTACAATATTGGGATAATTCATGTAATGAAAAAGAAAGTGACTCACTTTAGCACAGAGTCCCACGTCATCTATTTTGCCAGTACTTGTTAGAAGTGTTTTATTTATATTGACCACTTAAATACAGTCTTTATAGTCAGCAGTAGCATACACCTTCTTAAAGGGTACCTTTGACAATCAAGACACATTGCTCATTGCTCATCTTATTTCAAGATTCTTTCTTTTCCCCCACTAAAGTATTCTTTCATCATTACTTTAAAACAATTTTAAAAACCTTAAAACTTCACTGTGAACATATTTAATATTTATGAATTGAAAATGTGTTTCTAAACAAAGAGAACTCATTTTCTCGATACCATCTGTTGCTTTCTAGTACACTGGCACGCGGACAAAGCAAGCAGCAGACAGATACAGAGAAAGGGTAAAATCATTGACCAGGAGATTTATGACTGCTGAAAGCCCTCAGTAAAGGAAACGCAGACAAAATGCCACTTCACAGTAGCAACTGCAGATCCAATGACGAATGGATGCATAACGTTAACCAGCAAGTTAAAAAGCAAATCATTAAGTAACTCAAGGATACTTCAGTACAAAATGTGATTCGTTCACTTACGTTAATAAGCTCTGACTCAAATTACACTACTTAGCAGCATACTACCGAAAATACTGTTCTAAACACGATTACGTACAAAATCTCAAAGTAAAGAATTCTGCTCTCTAAATATATGCTGTGAAGTATAAAGAGACTTCAAGTTTCTGGGAGAAAGAGCTCCAAGCTTGTTAGATTACCAGCATGAGAGTTAGCTGGGCAATTTTATATGCAATGGCCTCCATGCAATAATATTCTAGGAGAAAAAAAAAAATTTATCATTGTGTATAATACAATTTAACAACAGAGGAATCCACGTATTTGTAAATTAACTCTCATCCCATGAGCACTGTACAGAATCTCACATAAATTCAACAGTGTTATAAGAAATAGATTATCATCTTTTATATTGATATTGACTCCTAATTTACATTTTTTAAATGCTGAGAACTCTTTTTCATTGCAGAAACATGACACTTCTACATAAAAATAATTATCACGTGCCTAGCTCTGAAAGAACAGCTAGTAACAAGGACATGAATCAAGACAGTGAGAAACTGTCAAAAGTTGCTAGCAGTACAAGTCTCAAATTATAACACATACCTCACATAAGAGTAAATCAATAATATGGAAGACCATGTAGAGAGGGAATTTTGCAGTGAACAGGGTGAGGAACCACTGGGAAGCATACATGTGCGCTTCAAGGCTAATGTCCAGAAAGTGGTTATACAGATCAGGAATGTATTCCTAATAATTATAAAAAACACATAAATACTGAAAGTTAATTTATACTATTTCGGAACTGTAGTTGAAATCCCAAAGTAACAGAAATAAGTAGGGTAGAGGGACAATCAGCGCAGCAAGGCAGGCTTCTGTATCCACCCATGCCTGACAAGACAGCTGCCTGACATGCTAAAGGAGCTTCTAAGGATGCCGAAGGCTTGCCCTGGCGTGGGTGCTCAGGACACTACCACATGCTCGATGACTGCCACCTCCGAGCTCTCACCTCACCTTAGCAGGAAACCCAGCCAGTGGCTGTGCTGACACTGCAAAGCCATCCTGCAGTGTGCCTGCAGCGAGCTCAGAAGTCACTGGTATGCCAGGCCGTCCAAGAGCGACCGCAACTGGTCAGACACGTCTGCCTCCAAACGTACCGCTCACTGCCAGCGGCATCGGACTGGTCTCAAGTCATCACTCTCTGCTCTTAAAAAACCTCCAGTACGGATAGTCCTCACTTTTCATCCTTACTAAGAGGTCACAAACACTGTTCACGTATAAGAGAACCTGCTAGTTTTGAATTGCAGGCTCTGATCCATTCACTTCGTGCAAGTTTGAACACTTACCTGCATGAGGCGCTCCAGCTGATAGAACTTGCAGTGCAAATCTTCAAAGTTTTGTTTGAAAAGTTCCCTGAGTCCATAATCAAACATGATTTTGACCAGAACACTGAAAGCTTGCTCCTCAGGCATCTGTGAGAAAGGAAAGTGTATTTGTCACGGAGCATTTAAATCTTTCATATCGGTTCCATTTGCCCTTACGTCCCTTTTCCTCCCTCTTACAGAAAGGCCAAATTGTCACCACTTTTTAATCTGGCCCTATCCAGTTTAAAAGTAAACAAGAATATTAACACATGAAATGAGGTCGAGCGTTGCAAATGGCATTTCATTCTTACTCTGTGGAATAAACCACCTCTCAATCGCCTGACTGAAAATACGTCTTTCAGACATCAAGACCAAAGCAGTTGCTTGGTGTCTTTGTTCCAAATCACGCCAGAAGCAGAATCCTACGGATTTTGAACAGTCCAATCCCTTGTCACCTACGTAACTAAGACAGAATCAGTAATAACAGAGGATGTTAAACAGGACCTTTCCTTTATCCTTAACGGTATATTTACCTTTTTAAATGACATTATTATGCATGATGTTTATTTATTAGATGCCACGAATGAGAGAGACCAGTAACTGCTAACAAAAGTTCCACATATCACAAAACTCAGCATTGGTTTGGGAAAGTTCAATCTCCCTTTCCTGCCAAAAACTGAAGAAACACTCATCATGGCTCATCAGTGTTTAGACATTTTTTTTCCTGACATCAAAATTCAGTTTTCAAACTTCCATAGTAAAGTCTGACTTCAGGTCAATCACTTGTCCCTGGTGAAGGACAGAACATCCATCTCAAGTATTTTATTATTAATCTGCAGACGGAATTTGTTAAAACTGAAAACTTTGCTGAGACGTTCCAAACTGGTAGCGAAGGACTCGCGGAAACTTAATTTCCTTTTCTGCAACGTTTCTTTTTAATATTTGTTTTCCATAGCAGCTACACTCCAAAGGCTGACTTCAAGGAGAATCAAACAAAAAGAAACTTATTTGAAATTTAACCTTTTTAAATGTGTACATTATTCCCAGAAGCAACAGCTATTGTTAAAGAAAGCACTCTAGAATAACACATGGTTCATTCTGACAATGAGACTCTCTAACGCAATGGATATTTTAAAAAATTGACACATGAGAAAGCAAAAAGAAAGCACGTATGTTGCAGTAAAAGTGTCCAGTTCTCCTATCAGAAAGTACCACCCTTCTTGACCTGATTCAGTACAGTAATACAGAATTAATTGCTCATCAAGCAAATATTGCAAATCAGTTACAAAGAACTAAAAGGTTATTATCATTCAGCATTTGGCTTTTGTGTCAAAAGAATGGAGTTTGCAATCTCTTCCATATCCTCCACTGACCTGACAACATTATGGAAAATTCTCCACTGAAGACAAGACTTCCTCTATCACTGAAAACTGCAGAGAAGCCTTCAGACTTAGCGTGCTCTGGTAGCAACAATCGCTAAAAAGCAACTGGTGAAAAGAAATCTCAAAACACTACTGGGCTTAGGAACTCTGTTCTGTTGCATGCTTGCCACAGAAACGCTGATAAAAAGCAGACTTCACTTTAAAAAAGAACTGTCTATAAATAATCTGCACAGATTTCTAATCCTCTCGTATTTCCCAAGCATGAGTCAATCTAAAACTTTTGCTGCTGATATACAGTAACCATAAATCTCTCCAGCTTCTGAACACGCAAGCAATTAAAGCATATTACTCCGATGAGATCACTTCTACGAACACTTCAGTTTAAAAAAGCAAAATTCAGTATCTTTTAAAACAATTACAATGTTATTGTATCCTTCACTAACCTCTAAAACCAAGAAGCACACAGGCCTACAGTACGGTAGCCCACATAGGCAGCTTATCGTTCAAAGCACTGAGACCTAATAAACTGACATCCCGTCAATGTCACAAATACACTTCTGTGTATACCAGACATATGGCAATTAGCATCCATACTTCTGACTGATTCCAATAGAAACATCTTCTAAAAAGCTTAAATCTGACCTTGAAACCCTTTAACAGAAACATTTACAGTGTTGTCTCATACACAAATCCCATGCCTACTAGCGATCATGAGTACAAGCCCGCAGAGTTTCGAGTGGGAGGAGTCCTGAAACACAGTGAAATGAACGCTGACTGTACACAAGAATCCTTACAAATACCACAGTTAAGTTGTAAACAATGTACTCTTCTCTGTGTAAAATCACATTATTATTGACCAACATTTAAGTGGGTATGTGGCCTACAACCCTACTGCTTCAGGAGTTACCAACATTTGTTCTAGGCAAGCGGAGCAGTATTTATTCTTAAACTTCAACCAAATGGGGGCAAAACCCCACCACTTACATGTAGTAGCAGCACAGCAGCAAGAAACGATTGACCTTGACAGTAGCCAATCTCTTCATCATAGACAGAGTAGGCCTGAAAAAAGAATCAAGACTTTACAGCATATCTGTCTCCAGTTACAAAGGCAAAGAAAACAAAACACTGCAATGGACATAGGTCACTCCGGCTGAGATAACCGAACACAAGCGGCTGTCTATTTTCGTTAATTTCACCTTTTAGTAAGAAACTTCAACGCATGCCTATGGCTTTACAACATTTGTGGGCGGTACACAGTTATCTCCAGTTTTAAAGCCAACTACGTATGACGACAGCAGCTCATGGCGTACATTACACGTAAAGGACACACCCAACATCAGAACAGTTATTTTTGGAGAGGCAACATCAGCGCGATTTCCCACATGCATCCCTAACGTTGCCAGCACAATGCAGATGACATTGACAGCTGCCACAAAGGTGAGCTGCTCTTGATCAATATGGAATTAGCCCTCATCTCCATCACAGCTTATAATTTTGACCCAGGCCGACATGTCTGGAATCACGTGAAGTCTCATAGACTTCTCATACATAGACGTTCTTCTCGAGTGACAGTTACATCTGTTAATGATGTTAAATACAGGTTACCAAAACCAGTCAAGAACTTAAAGAGTACCTTGCATATTTTGTACAGAGAGTCCTGGCCATCTCCCCCAGTATCTTTAAAATAATCATGAGCAGGGAACGTTCGATTGATGTCTCGGGTGATAGCACTGTCTTGCGGAGACTCCTATTAGGGGAAAAAAAAAGGTAAATTAAAACACATCAAAAGAATATAAATTACAATATGCGAGGACTGAGAGTTGGAAGATTGGCATTGTGTTCTGTGCGCTGTTCTAAATTTAACAGAACACATTCTACTCAAGCAGAACAGACTGCCTGCAGGCTGGCAGCTCCAGATCACAATCTTGATAGATTTGGTTACCTAAGCACATCTGGGAACGGTCAGTGAGCGGCAGAAAAAGCACACACACAAAAGCGCTCCAGGACGTGGCAATGCAGACAGCGGCCTTCCCTTGGAGACTTCTAAACGCGAATACTGCCCAGCCACATTTCTTTCATCTCACAACTGCAGAGAGTAACAGTCAATTGTAAGCAGCTGCACGCTGCTGTCCAAAAAGCTGTCCCTCAGTTTCAGCTAGAGAAACCACTGTTCACCCCCTACATAGAATTAGACAACAGAAGAGTAGAAAACTGAGTACTAGCCCAAGACAGACAGCATTGTATTGTAAAACGTAATATAACGCAGGGAGAGTTGCCTGTATGAGCCGGGCATTTCAGCAGGAGGACGATGGAACTTTGTTCTCTACATTGCTCTGATGCAATCAGGTTTGGATGCCCCAGATGCTTGGAAAGCTGAACAACAACAAATAGCATACAATTAAGAAAACCAGTAAATGTGAACAACGGACTGAAAAGACCAATTGGAAGAAACATCAAGCAAGTCTGTGTCAAGGGCGAGTCCTACACAAAAGGCAGTGAAAACTCCTGGTAGGGTTTAGAGGAATTTGACAAAGCCTAACAACTAAACCCAGCAACCAGAAAAGGGAAACTTAGGGCCTTTTCCTCCTGACTTTTAACTGAGTGATTTAAACACCAAATGCTCTCCATGAAATTAGCTGGCCGTACTGGCCTCAATTCCTATTGGGAATGGTCAGTATTGCTGAGGAATCCCGGTCCTACCTTGGAGAAGTATCCTGAAAAAAGGTTTCCAGAATATGGAAGGAAGAGGTTTGTGTCAGGCACATCATGAAAAACCATAAGCATTTGTGAACAACGTCCAGCTTAACCTAATTTGCCCCCTGTAACAGATTCACGTTCCGAATGGGAAAACAAGCAGGTGCCATTCCCACACTGAGGTCTTCTCGAGCCTCTGCCAATTACCAGGCGTGTGACTGAGCAAGACGTTCTGACCCGTTTCATTCAGTTCAGTTTGAAACTATTTCTAGTGTAGTCACTTATGCCAGGGCTCATAGCACTGCAAGGAAAAGGGTCCTTTGAAAACAGAAAAAACTACCCCTCCCCAGTAGCAAACGAAGTAATTTGCTTATTTAGGAAGCCAATGGAAATAGCTCATACACATCGTATGTCCTCCTTTAATACTCAAAACAACAGTAAGAAATATGTATTTTAGAAACACACACCAAACAGCGACACAAATGAAAAAATTCCTAACCGGGCACATAGAAATTAGGTGATGTAAGATGTGACGCAGTTCCCAAAACCCTTACTTTACAAGAAACATTTATGCAAATTGGGAGATTAAGCAGCAGCTTCTTCCATGCGGATGGAAAAGGGTTGCTGAAAGAGGCTGTGAAGTCTCCATCACCTCAGGTGTTCAAGACTCAGCAGGGCTGTGAGCAACCTGATCTGCCAAGACCTGCTTTGAGCAGGGGGCTGGACTGGATGACCTCCGAAGTCCCTTCCGACCTAAGCTATTCTACGAGTAGCGTACAACAGAAACCACCCACTCAAGCGGTCTTTAAAACACTTGATTTACCCAGCATGTTATAGGCAATTTCAGTGCTTCTTTTGAATCCGACATTGTGCTCACCATATTGAATTAAAAAATCTGAATTGATCGCTACAATTTCGGAACTATGTCTACAATTTTATGCCATATTTTGTGATTTCTGATTAATCAGATCTCAGATTTTGTATGGATGTGTTTCACCAGGGCGTCTCGTACGTTTTGAGGCAGTCATGACCCAGCTGTTACCTAGCCGCTTACTATAACCACTGCAATTACCCAAATTGCTGAAATAAAACAGAAACATAAGCCCTCTGTTCGTCTGCAGACATTTCTTTTTGCCTACAACTGGTCCCTCTTTTCACTATTTAAAAGATGCCTTTCCTGGGCACCTAGGAGAGCAAGAGCTCCTTGGGTAGCGCGAATCATCTGAAAAGATGCCACGATAATCATTAGGTAACCATCGCTAGTGAAAGGGTCAAAGGTTCCCTGGCAATGACTGGGCACAAATAAAAAAGCCAGTTGTCTCCACGTGCGAGATTACCACGTAACAGTGCCCAGGTTAACACTGCAAACATACAAGATGCTGTGTGGAAGCAAAACAGAAGCGGTGTTTTATCTTTGAAGTTTCACTATATCCAAACGACTCGTGTTTCTGTTAGACAAACGGAAAGAAAGGTTAGAAGTAAAACAGACAGTAAAAAAAGTACACGATGTAATCAGTGTGAAGATGATTAAACACAGCTTTCGGTTGACCTTTTTCTTCACAAAAAGATTTTGCAAACAACAAGAACAAAATTACCGCCATGTGCTTGATTTTCTCTTCTGATTTTAATCCGAGGTTAATGTTCCTCTCTGTGGCTTAATACAGACGTTTCATTAGGAAAGCATTACACTGCTATTAGAATCAAATTATTGCATTGTTTTGGGAATTATATCAAAAGTACTGTTCAGCACTTCAATTCGATAATAATTAACACGCCAAAGAGGTCTGTCTCATTAAAAGGACATCAGAAACAAACAAAATCCAGTGCTAAATAAATTTAACATAAATACAAGCCTTTTAAGTCAAAGACGAGTCACATAACGGCTGGCGCTTAGCTTCGCTTAGTTTTGCGAGTAAAGACAACGCTCAGAAACAATTCTGAAAACTTTAAAGCATGCGAATACAGTCTTAGTGATAACTTCCAGTTCCTTAAAAGTTCGCAAGACTGAATTACAGTAAAGTACTCTGCTTTGCAGGAGCACAGGTACTCTTCGCTGCTAATAGCAATTTGTGGTGCCAAACAAGCGGGTTTGCTGAGTGTTACCCGTGTTCTACCGCAATGGCAAAATAATCTTAAATCCACTTGCCTCTTAATCCATTTACTTAGTAGCAGAGACCAACGCATCTGGTTGGAAACCCTTAGGACAGGCTTCTCAAACAAATCACTCATTATGGCTAAAGAGAACTAATTAGTGGTCTCTCTCTGGCTTTGCGTGACTTGTTCAGCACTTGACTCCTATGTCTCAGTACAATTCTTCAAGTAATCTGTAATGCTAGTTCCTGCAGTCGAAACATAGCTTGGGGAGAGAAAAATTAACGGAAATGATAAGGTTTAAAAAATGTTTTCCAAACCATTGCTTTGAAATCTCCCCATTGGTATACGCTGCTGCAATCCAAGCATTGTGTAACCTTTTCTTCACTCCTATTTTTATACCTTGCTGTGAGAATTGGCTCAATGGGCAATTTCTCATGCTTTCAGGGGACTGGGAACTGAAGGAAACCCTTCTGAACCCACACCCTTCACAAACTGGGAGTGAAAAATAGAAAGCTAAGAATGACAGGAAGAAAAAGAAAGTAATACAGAAAACGGAATGGAAAACAGCCATGAGAACTGAGGCAAGTGCAGTGAAGATTAGAATTCTCACAGAAGTCCACTGCTCCAAAGGAAAGCAGGAGAACACAGATGCTCAGACGAAGAACATACCCTTCCTCCCCCTCTTTTGTGCCCTCCTAAAACATTACAGGAGTTATGCTGAAACCTTCCTCACCAGTTGATTTAAAAAGAAATTACATGAGTAATTATGGCAACCAGGATGCAGCCCAGCAGATAAAAGCTCATCTGTTGTATCAGCCTGCCTATAAAAGCATATCGGTTCCCACCTCCTAAACTGGTCACACTTAAATGACGTTTTTCTTGTATTTTTGTGATCTTCCGGGGACCATCCCAGCATCTGCAAACCGTATCCCGCAGTTACAACCTCAATCAACACTGAGACTGTGTTACTTCGGAAGCTTTTTCTGTAGCTTAAGCCACAATTAAAAGCCCCGGAAGAGCTGGAGTTCCTAGTACCTCTTCGTGGGGCTGATCTACTTGCAGTTTTCAGCAGCTCAAGCTGACTCCTCCTAATTCCCTACATAAGCCCCAGAGGATGAAGAAGCAGCAGCAAAGAATTGCTGAAAGCACAAGATCCGTGATGAAAAAAACCTGAAATCAGAAATCTCCCGAGAAGCAGAGGAAGTTGCCTGCTGGAAATGGCTTACTGCCCAAAGATCAACTGCTGTCTCAGCAGGCTACTGCCGAAACCCGATGGGGGCGTAAAACACAAAGACTTCACCTAGACGTGGGTTGACTTCAAAGACAACATAAAAACTGAAAAATGGTGAGGTCCAAACTTTAGATTCCCCCTGGCTCCCCGCCCCTAGAATGATTCAAAATACGGAACTTGCTCACTGGGGAGTCACCGACACATCCACCGCAAAACCCAAACTCTGCTCGAGTCTCACTCTTGCCGCGATGGGATCAATTTTCACATTGCAATTATTTCTTAGGAAGGTCCCGCTGACTCCGCAAGGGTTTTGTCATGTGGTCAGAGATTACTGTGAGAAGGGTCTAGAGACTCAATCGGTCAGTGCAATTTTACACGCTTTGCCCAGGGTCAGACGAGCACGTGGCATGTTGTCGCAAGGCATCTCTGGGCAAGGCATAGCCAAGCCATCGAAGAGAGCAATAAGCCAGCTGACAGCTTTCAGCAGTCACAATAGGCAGAAAAAGCCAAAACCCTCTGAAACTTTCATGGGCAGCAACAACGGTAATACTACACGATGGGATCGGTTATGTTGAGCAGATGTGTACATTTTAAGCACATCCAAAAATATCGAAAGGTCTTTCGATAGCTATTTTCAATGTTAGTAAGCTCGTGTCACCAGGTCGGTCTGTTCGGCAGGTTGATGGCATTGCCAAGTTCACTTTTCATAAGCAATATTTGCACCGACTTCTACACAGAGTGCATTTCCTGCATTTGCCTTCGATCTAACCACTGCGAGAAGATTTCAGCAAGAAGAATTACACCTGTTACCGAGACCTTAAGGAAATATCACAAAACTCACTTTCAAAGCAAAGTACTTGTTAACTTCCCACAAGAAATGCTGCCCACAGAGCGTAAGTGTTACCTGGAGTCAGCGCTCACCGAGAACGTCCACAAATAAATAGTATTTGTGGGGAAAAAAGTGAATAATTTAGACAAATTCGGAATGCTTAGACAGCTGCAATTTGATACAATCGTGCATCGATACAGTATACTTTGAGTCCAAATATGGCAATATTGTGCAATTCTAAAAATAAAAGTGAATCCCTTGTGATATCCGGCCCTTTCGCTGTGTTCGTTTCCTTTTAGGGCTCAAGTTTCCCACAGGAAAATTATAGAGAGGAGTTTGCCTACAGTGCCCTACATCATGTATGGATAAAGCGTAAACACAAAACGCCTGTCGGAAGGTTTTCCGGCTCTTGGCAAACACATACAAGCCAGACTATTTCGAGCAATCAAGAGAAAAGGAAAAAACCCCACCCACTCCCAAACGAACACACCTTCATCAGCACGGTTACATAAAAGTCATCCGAGACAAGACGTGAAAACGTGTGACGTATCATTTATTTCTTAAATGTATTTATGATCCATTCAGACCTTTCAAATAAAGTGTACAAGTGCATTTCAGAATAAAAAACTACACTCTTCACACAGCTCTGTAGAACACTACATTTCATCAAGAAACTTGAAGCAAAAACTTCCTATTAAACCACCCATGCATCCTTTGGCTACAATAATATCACTGATCAACAAGTACTGCTATTCAATTCTGAGTTTCCCTTTAAAGAGAAGGAGCATCCCAAAATATGCTACCCCTTCCAGTGACCTCTCTTTAAAGAGAGAATATCAAATAAATCAGCTAGGCTTTTAGGCAAAACAGTAAGGCTACTTAGTACTGTTGATGCACGATCCATACATTTGGAGAACAGGCAATCCCAGGCTATGTGAAATGCGCCAACAGCCCTTGAAATTTTAGTAGTATCAAGATTACATCAATCCAGAACAAATGGCAGACAAAAACGTAACCAGTGGAACAATCACTGAAAAATGTGCAGTTTCTCTTAGGATGGGAAGTGCTGATAACAGATTCAAAAAAGTGTTTATAAAATTCGCTAAGAACCACATTGACATTCTTAAAATTACATATTTTACAAAGCCCTAAACTGTGCGGCTGTACAACTACCGCCACGTTAAATTGCTTGGTTTAAAATACATCTATACACACACGTATATGTGCAATACATACATATGCATTTTAAAACAACTAATTTAACGTGGCGGTAGTTGTACAGCCGCACAGTACACGCATACACGTATGTACATCTACAGCAGAAAGGAAACAAGCCAAGAGATGCATGACACGGCTGGGGTACAGACCATCTCAAAGGGAATAATACATTTCTTCAAGTTCTAATAGCTCATAGCAAAATTAACCTCTTGGAAATAATTATGTAAAGATTTAGAATCGGATATTTACATGCTCCCGATTTATCTAGTTCCGTTTAATATTTAAAAATATGCAAGTATTATTTTAAATCGGTAACATTTGACATTTTTGGCTCAACTGTAGTTTTGCTTATTATTAGTCTTAGTTGAAAAATCAGCTACAGAAATGTCTATTAAAACGACGGGGTAGAAGTACCCCTCTCCCCTGTATTTTAACAACAGTTCTGAGTTGGCACAAAATACCTAATTCCGGAGCCACAACAATAACTCTTCCTCAGCTGCCTTGCACATCAAAACACCCACCTTCACCATCTCCCCCTTCCCTCGCGGAGCACAAAGCAGGGCAAACGCAGGCAGAGATGAGGAACAGCGAGGAGCCCAGGCTGACGCCCCCGTACTCCCCACTGTGTCAGAACGAAACACAGCGTTACAGAGTCTTAAGGGTCGCACCGGCTCCCGCTCACCCGTTTGCGATTCTAGTCTGCTTTGGTGGGTTTATCCCCACAGGTCTTCTTAGCAGGGGTTTCACACTCACACCTCTTTCTCATCTTCTAATACGAAATGCTTGCCAGCATTAAAAGGTGCACAAAGTTCGTACGAACACACACATACGCATTCTTACGCGATTTTGTCTATTCTTGGCCTTTTCACCGACGACGCTCAGGGAAGAACTGCCGGCTGTAACACTGCTCGTGTAAGGAGCTGGGCTGTCTCCCAGCCTAAACTCCTCATGACGACCCTCTGACAAACGCCAAATCTCCCCAGAACACACTGCAATAATGTCAGCAGTGGGTTCCTGCTGTCCCAGTTACTGCGAAGGCGCAAGGAGACAGGTGGGACACAAGAAAAGCGAGCGTCCTTTACAGTAAGATCGCTCCGCTGTATTTCGTCCAGCAAAGCAACCGAAAAGCACATGCACGCGTAGCCTCCCATGCTTGCGGTTTAATTGTAAACAGCATGTGGAAAAAAAACAATTAAAAAAGGTACTAATACAATTTTGAAATCCCTGAAGAAAAAGACATACCCACGAGTATTAAGAACAGTAAAAAAGCTCATCATTAGCAATCGCAAACTCGTTTCCATCCTGTTGCATTCATGAGAGGAATACAAAATTGAATCTAGTGTTTACATGCGAGAGTTACAATAGAAACTAGATTTCAAAGGTTACATACGGAGAGAAATTTATCAGCATAGGAACTTGCAAAACACTGTGCTGTACAGCGTTTCTAAAGACGTGAGTCTGTGAAGACAATATATGCGACTGCAAATCCTTTCAGACAGTTCAAAAGCGTGGCTGGAGGTAATGCTGCTTCCTCTTATCTGAAAGGATTAACTGCACCATTATTTTTAGTAGGTTTTAATGATAATTTACCCTCAAGAAATACCTAACCCCCCCAAAACCGAGGTGATCAGAAACATACGGGTACCTTACAGCCCTCAGGGTTTTATTTCTTTGTACACCAAACATCAATTCTTTTGACAGCATGTACAGAAAATGTTTTAAAAAATGTTTTTATGAAATACTTTTAATACTCAATAATGCTAATATTTAAAAATACTTCACAGTGTGGTACTAATGTAACTTCATAAAACGAGCAACTTCAGTTAGCTAAAGCTCAAAGCCTTACATTATATTAAAATAGTCCAAACATTTCACACACACACACACACACACACAAAATCACTACCACTATAAATATACCTAAGCCACTTTAGTGCAAAGTCTGGTTTTGCTTCCCCTGACAAATCCCTCTATATTCCTGCCAGCATATTAAAACGTCATCCTTTACTAATCTAATTATTGATTTTCAAAGATTCATTTACAGTTGAAATCCCAGAAGAACTTTTTTCAATTTACCATAAAAGCAATGACTTGGTTTATTAAGCATCCGATTGCTCGAATCATGTGATCTTTCTAACGTTTAAGAATGACTCGCCTATGCGCAGCAAGATCTGAGTTCATCTTTCAAGGAGGTACTTGAATTTATTTTACTTTTTAATTAAAGGTTCTCCAATAATGACCATCAGAGAGAAGCCAAAGCTTCCAATTACAAAATTGCTGTACTCATCTTACAAATTCATAAAAAGAATGAAGTCAGAACAAAACGTTCGGGCTCCCTTCCCTCTCGCCGGCCACCCAAGGGTGCCCTCACGCTGTATCTCAGGCGCCGCCGCCTCGTGCAAAGGAACTCCCAGGCGTAGCACTCCTCAGCACGAGCAGCGATTGCTAACTTCAAAACACGTTTGTCTACCTAAACCCCGATTCTAAATACAACCTGACGCAATGCGCGTCCGCTCAGCAATTCTGAAAACTTCTTAGCAAATAAAGCTACCGGTTATCAACCTGCGCGCCGGTAACAGGCCCACAGTGACGCGGCCTCCTGGTCTCTCCCCGGCGCGGAGCCTGCACCTCTCCTCTGACCAGCTCGCTGATCGCAACACTCCCCCACAACATCTTCAGGACAAAACAAAGATGACTTTAATGACTTCTGTTTCTCAATTGAAACAACCGCAAACTCACTAGCTAGAGAATCAGTTTTGACTGGACGGATTGCTCAAGTACGCCAGAGGCTGTACATAACCAGCCTGGATCAGGATATAGGAATGTAACTTACGTTAACGTTGTCATTAACTGCTAAAGCTCAAGAGATCCAAATATGATACGGGTGAAATCTGCAAACGCTTCCATTTGCAACCACCACTAAATGCACGTACAGCAGACACAGGCTGTGGCTTGTTTTGAACTCTGCAATAGGAATAAAAACTGAAAGGTGACAGAAGTCAGTATTGAGCGGAGAACGACCAGCAAAGCTGCCTGCACCAGCACAGCAGTTCACCTGTCTAGAAAACCTGGTGTCACAGAAAAAAAACCTGAAAAGCTGACTGAACAAACCATATCACATCAGATTATTTCCCTATTGCTAGAACACGGCAGATGGTCAACCACGACGCAGACTGCTATTACCCCGTTTTACCTGAACTGAGCACAGGGGCTGGATCACCACTCCAGGTCTGAAGGGAATGCGTTTGCTGCAGGTGCGGGAGCCCCAAGGCTCAGACGAGCTGCCTTTGGAGTGCAGCAAAGCAAAAGCAAGAAGGTTAAACTCCATTTAAAAAAAAAAAAAAAGGTATTGTAAAGGATATGACCCAAACGAAATACTCCATTGTTTTGACAGAACAGCAATTTACATCCTAGCATCAGGGCAGGCACAGCTGTCCAGTGGATTTCCTTTGTTTGTTTCCACTGGCTACAACTTTCAGTTTCTTTCTCTAAATACAACTGCATCTGGTTTTACACACACTAAATTTTCATTTTGAAGAGCTCTCCTCTTTCAACAACATTTTACACACATAATTTTTTAAACTGTCTACCTTTGCTTACCTGCAGAAAATGTCTTTCCATGTGGTACCTCTGCAACGCACAGGCAATAAGGGAAGGAACACCTGAGAAGCTTTAAGACGTCGGCCTCTAGAAGTCGGGCGAGCATTTGTCTTCTAGTGCAAAATGGGTTGTTTTCACGATGGGGAATTCTCCCATCATCCTAAAAAGGAGGGGCTCTTTATTTTGCTGGAGACAGTCTGTAAAACCTGACGGCCCAGCGGTCTCATGAGTTGCAACTTACCCCAAGGTCTAACCTGACCTCAGCCAAACGCGTTACGTTTGATAATACAAGAATATTCGTATTACAAAGTCTAAGGGACCCCGAAGCGAGTAATAGATTTAATATACCTGACTGACCTGAGACCACAGCCACATACAAACAACAGTATTCATCGTATAAAGATTATGAAACATTAGAAAAAGCCCTATGTCAACCGTGCTCTCCAGAGCTCTGAATTTCAGCAACAGAGATGGAAAGAGAAGAGAAAAAAATGGATTGAAAGACACAGGTCAGCTCAACATCAGTTACAAACATGTGCTTTGCCAACTTCAGATAGTGTTGGTAGTGAGGTAAAATTCAAGTTTATCTTGAATGACACCACGGAAGGGATGTGTCGCGTTCTGCAAAGTCACAGAACGGAAGGAAAAGGTTTCTAAACTAAAGAAAAAAATAAGGGACGGGTCAGGCAAATGTTTTAGCAGGTGCTTCAAGTACCCAGACCTAAAAATGTGTCAAAACACGAACAAAGGCCCCTAAAACCTCTACCTCCTCTTGGTAAATTAAAATTACCTGCGATAGATTAATCGAGCAATTGGAAAAATTCTGAACAGGCCTTTTGTTTGTAAAGTCTAAAGGTAGACTCCTACGCTCAGATACTAGTTCCAAGAAATCTGTTTTTTAAAGCACTGACCTGAATTAAAAGTTCTGTCAACTTCAAACCCTGACATGGAGACCGAAATGTTTCAGACTTCCTGACTCATGAAGGTTCAGTACATCTGCTACCATCACAGCAGTTGGTAATACCACAATAAATATTTAAAAATCTGCTTATCAAACTTGCATACTGAATGTTTCCATCCCAGATCACATCTATGCCTTGGAATTGTCTTCTTCAGAACGGACAAACAGCTGCTTACAGGTAAAACCTTTCTACGAGCAGGAAAGGAACACCACCACAGAGATGCAGCGTGAGACTGCAATTTGAAAATCCTCATTCAAGTCTCTGCTGTAAGAAAGACCCTTCACGCAACCTCACGCTACTCTGGAGATTCTCTGTGCCTCGGTACTTTGTACTGCTTTCTTCTTGCCAAAGATTCGTGACGAATATTCAGGATTGCCCCTTGGCACTCTGACCCTGAGCCACGTCAGAATTCCAACTAGCAGAAACAAATTTCTGTCTGATAAGAAGCTTAAAAACAAGTACAAACCCCCTAACAGCAAATAAAGACCATAGAAACTAGTAACAGTTAATTAAAAAAACCTAACAGTAGAAACAGCGAAAACTTTTGTTTCAAACAAAAGCTATCACTTGATCGGAGATTATAATAAAAATAATATTTCGCAGATTTTTCTCCCAGTCTGTTTGGAAAACGACAATATAATCACTACTTAAACTTCCAGTAAACTTTTTCAAAAAAATCAAGATACCTACACAAAGTATATTATCACCTTCTGAGAAGTTGTACGTATAGAAATCCTTTCCATGGTACTAAAAAAACATCACTGAATTGCATCCTGCAAATTGAACCTTCTAGCAGCTTAATCTGAAAGCGAGGCAGGCAACCCTAATTTAAAAAAAAATAAAAATTATAGCCCGAGATGGAACTTCAAAATTAGTTCATTTAATCATATCACAACACACAATTTTTATAAAGACGTAATTTGATTTCTGTATTCTCCCCGGTGTGGCATTTATCTTGATACCAATTTCCAAAGCACCAGGCACACTCGGATACAAACATAGCCAAGAAAGGCTTGGTTTCATACGTACAACGATGAAAGTGATCGAGCTGGAAAGTTTGCTGCCTAGCAATTCCTAGCACGGACCGGGGTGAAAAAGACCCCTGTGCCACAAACGACAAAGGATGTTAAACGGACTGCTGGGCAAGTAAGGTAATATATTTTGAAATTATTTCTTCCACAGTTGGCACAGCGCACAAGATTCAGCCCCATCCAATTTCACTTAAGACAACAGACTCAAATGTTACGCATATTTAAAACATCTGATCACGTACAAACCCAGATCAACATTAAGAGAAAAAGAAAGTAATTTAATTTAAAAAAAAAAATCAATAAATTAACACAGACAAAACCAGAAATATTTGACACTAAAACTAAGCTACTGAGGCAACATTTAAAAGTGTCTCTAAAAAAAACCAGATGAAACTAGAATGCATCAATTGGCTGCAACTCCTCTCCATCCTCGTATCTTGGAGACCTCCCCATTCTGATTTTCACCTCTCATGGAAATCATCTGAGTCGATGAAGACTGAGATGAGTAAGGCAACTGAACAAAAGCCTGGCTGTTAGGAATGTTACAGCTGAACCTTAGCTGCAAAGCAACAACAGCTGCAAGCATGCATCTGCATCTGTAACAACCACTGCACTTTAAGTACAATTCTCGGCTTATAGCTGAAGTAGCAACTGCTTCATGCCGAGTTAAATCTCCAGGCCATGATTGAGACTCCTTACCACTTTTTAAATTTTTCCGTATTCTCAAAAACTAGCCTACAACGCTGCTATTTAAGCCCTCTATTCACGCCATGAAAATGCAAGCAACCATCTTTGCTCTCCAGCTTCCACTGAAACCTGAAACTGCCAGTTTTAGGGTTTTAGGCCCTAGCAGATTCTTTTTTTCTACTAAATTTAATCAAATACTGTTTTAATGATAGATTGCATCACTTCAAAGACTTGGAAGTGTTAGATAAGGTGAAGAGTCAGAGAAAAGCTACTGGGAGTTTACCTGAGAGGCTGTTCCAAAAATACCACACGCACATGCTTTGATATTAGTGACTAAAGCCCTTAAAATTGTTCCCCAAAGCCCACCTTTGCCTTAATACCTACAAGACTCGAGAACAATTAGCCAGCTGATGGGCTGCGAGCTTGTTATACCATTTGTAAACGACTCACTGCACCCTCACGCCCCGCTCCCCCCACGGCTGTCTGTGTCTCCAACCAAATTCAGACTGCAAGAGCTCTGCAGAACAAATCACCTCCGTGGTGTCTGTGCAAGCATCACAGCAGAAGCCCCGGCTCTAGACACTGTCTTACGACAAAAGATAACAAGAAATGTCATCGTGAAGGCATCAGGATCTAGACAACCTTTGTTCTTAATATTTCATATGAACTAAGAAGAAAGCTTATCTTGAAAAGTCTGGACTATGGATGAAATAAAGTGAAAGGAGACCGAGATACAACTTAAACATGCTTTGCAGCAGAGCTCTCAAACCAAACTGGGCAGCAATCGTAGGGGATTCTGCCCCATCCTCCCCAGGGACAGGTACACACACGTACCTGTAAGAGGAACTCATGCCGATCAGCGCAGAGTGCTGACCAGCACAAGCCATGCCAGGAGTGCTTCATCCCGCTGCCCTCTCTTTTTCTTCACCGTTTCCTCACTGGCACCCTCACAAGACGGTACTGGAGTAAATGTGGATGGGCAGCAAGAAGGATGGTCTGCAGCAATCACTGCACGTGCAAACACGGGACAAACTGTTATCCTCCCGGGCAAAGCACCGAAGACGAGATGCCAGTGCTCATAGCAGACCAGAGAGGAGGGAACACGCATGCTTGCGGGAGGGACAGGGTAGAGTACTAACAAGATCTTGATCTCTAACAACAGTAGACCTGAAACCATTTAACAAAAATACAGTCTCTTCCCTTTGGCCAAGAGAATTACCCCAATTCGGGGAGGGGGGGGGGGAATCAAATTACTTTTCCCTAATATCTATTCATTCCCACTACGAACAGTACGTGGCAACTGTAACACACAAGCTCGCGGGACTGCCCAGGCTCAGAGCAGTCCAGCGCACCAACGGGAAGCACGACAAAGGACGCGAACTGCAGACTGTCACGGTGTACAACCAGCTCCCAGACCAGAGGTGTCGCGGGGCGGTATCCCTGCACCAGGGACAGGGTGAGATAAGACGACGCAGACTGTAATCCATTATCACAGGAATACATGGTTCGGTTTCCAGTATGGCATCAGTAAGAAGACAAGGATATGCTTTAGGAAAACTAATCAATTCGAGGGCTATACTGCCTTCTAACAGCATTACGCTACTCGGAAATATTTAAGCTAAGCTAGCTTGAAAAAGCTGTGCTCAATGACTTTTTGTTTCTCAGATACTGACTTTGTTTGACCAGTTAGATACGCGTTTGCCAACAGGATTTAGCTCCTGCTATATTCGAACCATCTCTAATCCCAGGAAGGCTAAAGAAAAATGCCTCTGATTTAGCTCTGTGCACTTATGAATAACTCAAATACTACAGTTAAATGTACAACATAGTTCCCTTAGCTGTTTAGAAGACAATTGTTTTCTTTCCTTTCCCCTTAAGTTCTAGTATGTAAAATATCAGAAGAATTTAGATTGGGAAAAAAAAGAAGGGACATGTTATTTTTAAAGTTGTTCTTGAGAAAATTTCCACATGCAAAACCGTGGCATTTCTCCACTGGTTTGAGAATAATTTTCACATGTTGGCATCATCCTCGAGTGGCTGCCACAACTCTGGTATCGTAAAGCGACATGTATTTTCTCTTATCAAGACACATTTTATTTAACTGCTAAATTTGGTCTGATCCAAGTTTTTCTTCTTACTTCACAACAAACAGGAAAACGCAGATGCCGTACTCTGATCGCACACATGCATCCTACCAGAGAAACGGGGCACGGAAGCCAGGCCAGTCCTCCTAAGCGTACGACTGTTCAGATCACATCGCTGCACTCACGGCTCAGTAAGACTTTTAAGTTCACACTAAATGTTCACGTTGTTCACTACTGTGCTAGAAGTCCTGTCTAGGTAGCACTGAAAAACAAATGGTTTGGCCCCTTCCGTTATGGTGCTGGAACACTGTGTCAATATACTTTGGCATATATTAAAAGAATCCCTGTAATATACCATATACTGTGACATTTCCACTTCAGATCTATCATTTACATGTGAAGCACGAATCTCGACAGAACCTAGTAAAGCTGTAAGAAAGACTACATTTTGCCGAAGCTCTCAGACACCCACTCCATTCAGTCACACCAGCTGGAGAGGTAAGTGTCAAGATACAGCTTTATTCTTAAAAATGAATATGGAGGTGAAACTCCACAGCCTCCTCCACAGCAATAATTTTTTAAAGTGAAACCACAATGATATGTGCTCCTGATTCTTCTAAGTCAGCAGCATTTCTCAGAAACCTTTTTGCAAATCTGGACATCTTAAAATCATATTTAACTTATTTTGCAATTTACAGAATTGTCCCTGCACTTCCCAGTCCAGCTGATAGGCGTCTTAGACATGACATCCATTGGAAGATCTTTTGCTCCTAGAGGTAGAGGAGTCCTTAGCTACCCTCTGTCTAGCGCAAGAGGCACAAACAGCTCCCGAGAGACGCTTAAGCCCCTTCTGAAAGACACTGTTGGAGAGACTGTAAATGACACAGTTGCAGAAACTGTTGCTAATGGCAAGCCAAGTGGTCAAGAAGGATGCAACGCGGTTACTATAGACATTGGAGCTCTCCAGCAGAAAATAGATTATGTAGGGCAACCAGAGGATGTAGAAGACACTGGTGATGCGGAAAAGAACCATGGCATAGCGCTTGTCCGGGCAGGGCTGTGCCTCCCCAGCCTCCCCATCCTGAGAGCTGAAGCGCACTCGCCTCTCGTTGATCTCCTTGGTGTGCTGCTGGCAGATGCGGAAGATGTTGAAGTAAGTGAAGCAGACGATGAAGGCAGCCGGGGCATAGAGCATCACCACAATGAAGAGGGTAAAATAGGGATCGGTGTTCCAGGAATTGGCGCACCACTGAAACACATCCCCGTGATATCCAGGCTTTCCCCAGTGGAAGGAGGGTAAGAAGACCAGGCAGGAGTACAGCCAAATGATCAGTATGCAGATTCGAAGTCTCCACGGGGTAACGAGCGTGTTGTAGGTCAGCGGCTTCGTGATGGCGATGTATCTGTCAATGCTAATGCACGCCAAAGAGGCCATGGAGACGCTCTTCAGCACTGATACCACATAACCGAAGATTTGGCAAACCAAGGACTCACTTAAAACAATAGGGTAGTGCAGCAGAGACAAAGAAGGCACCAGACAGCTCACGCCCACCAGGAGGTCAGCATACGCCATAGTCTGGATGAAGTAGCTGGTGGTGTGGTGGTTCAGCAGAGGTGCACAGTGAAAGACAAATATCACAATAATGTTGCCTGAAATAATCAGCACCATGAGGAACACAATAATAACCACTTCCAGGAGGCAAAAATTGATGGTCTCCAGATAGCTAATGGCCAGGAGACAGAACGGCCGGCCACTCTGGTTGCCAACCAAGGAGGAGTTCATCTTGAGCACTGCAGTGATCTCGCTACTTCATGCTCCTGCCTGCTGCCTGCAGCCACTCCAGGCAGCTGCTGTCATTGCGGCTGGTGCTCTGTGTGTAGCAATGTCAAAACCGGAGCTCCAGTCCCCAGGGCTGCTCCAGATGCTGCTGCTGTGCATTGTCTGCGGCACAATTCCTCTTTAAATCCGGCTCCCCGCCGCCGCCGGTGCACCGGGACCCAGCAGCAGTCATGTCAGCAACTTCCCGCACGCACACGGGAGAGGGCCGGTATGAAAGCCCTCCTGGGTGGGCTGCCTCGCCGGGGAGGGATGAGGGGCTGGGGGAAGAGGGAGAAGGAACCTTCACCGAGTCAGGACGAGAGTCCTCCCAGGGGCTGACAGAAGAGAAGGGGAGAGTGTTTTACAGAACCGCCTCTCCCCCCCCCGCTGCCACCTCCACCGCCACCCTTCCCTCCCCACGCCCTGCTACAGCGCTTCCCTGCCGCCGCCTGCCCCCGCTCCCTGCCGGGCTCCCGCTGCGCCGCCTTCCCCCGTCCCTTCCCGGGGCGCCGCGCTCCGGCCGGGGGGGCACCGCGGGGAGGCTTCACCGGCCGAAGCAGCCCCCTGTCCCTCCCC